>PVKB01006002.1:0-77584 GCA_004027205.1 Ctenodactylus gundi
AGAAAGAAAGAAAGAAAGAAAGAAAGAAAGAAAGAAAGAAAGAAAGAAAGAAAGAAAGAACACAAACAAAGGTCTAAATTGTTCTGGCAATGATAAGATCTTTGTTTCGGTTATCTCTAGAAATAAGAAAAAAGAGAGATTTGAGAAGAAAAAATAATCAGATGGAAGGACACTAGTGAAGAGTTTTTGCAGAAATAGTGAAATCTTCTGGTTAGAGATTGAGATAGCACTTGGAAAGGCCAAAAAAAATTGTAAATAACCTTTTTTTTTTTTTTGAGACAAAATCTTGCTCCATAGTCCAGGCTGATCCAGAACACGCCATGCAGCCACAACTGGCCTCAAATTCGCAGCAATTCCTCTGCTTCAGTCTCTCCAATGCTGGACCACGGGTGTGAGCCAACACACCCATTTTTTTTTTTTTTTTTTTTTTTTTTTTTTTTTTTTTTTTTTTTTTTTGTGATGCTGCGGAATCAAACCCACCATCTTACACTTGCTAGGCAAGCGTCTTAACTGCTGAGCTACGCTCCCAGCCACAAGACCAGAAACTATTTAAGAAATGATGGCTTAAAATCGATGGAATTTCAAGGCAATGGCATGCAAGATGAGAGAAATTCAAGTTGCAGAGCACGTTTTGCTTTCTGGTTGGGAGAGAGCCTTGCTGCACCTGTGAGGACCAGAACAACGGAAGGGGGAGCTGGTTCTTTTAGGCAGGAGATAATGAATTCAGGTATTTATTTGTTCAACAAGGCATGTAGACTATAACTAGAAATGCGTCCTGAAACATGAGGAAGCTTAGAAAATGTGAATTTGTAAGTCAGTAGTAGAGAAGCAATACCTAATATGCTGGGTGTGAACAGAATTATCAAAAGGAATGAAACTAAAGGAAACTCGCAATACATGTATAATGAAGGGGTAGGGATTTGAGGAGCAGCATGTATGAAGAAAAGGAATATAACTCAAAACTTGATCTAATTTTTAGCCCCCTGTTCCTTTTTAAATAAAAGTGCTTTTTGTGCAAGAATACAACCTGCATGAAAAGCAATTATTTTTCACCTTCTGCATTGCAGTCCTGGTTGGTTTTGTAGCACAGTGTTGTATCAAATTCTTTGGTGAGATACATAATTATTATATGAGAGTTTATGTCTCACTACAGCCACATAACAATCATCATCCTACTGCCTCTGGATAATTTGTTATTCAGCCTTTTAAAAAAAAAGCCTGAAGTCCATAGTTTATTCAGATTTTCTTTTCTTCAATCTGATGTCCCTTTTCTGTTTCAAAATTCCACATCGCCTGTAGTCATCAACTTTCCTAAACTCCTCTTGGCTGTAATAGTTTCTAGATATTCCCATTTTTTTATGACCTTGATGGGATTTGAGAATAACTAGTTAGCCCTTTTGATGTTCCTCAAATGGAATTTGCCTAATGTTCCCACATATGTATTTATTGCATCATTCGTTTGCAACAGTAGGGTCTTGTGTGCATTTATCTTATATCTGGGGTTATGACTCAATATTATTTTACTCTCAGATGACTCTACACTGAGCCAGGGTTTCCGCCATATCTGCATCCTTGCCATTTTAGTTTGTTTGTTTGCTTTTGAACTCTTTTTTTCCTCCCGATACTGTCATGTTCAAGGCTCCTTGCATACATTTCGGTCCCAGCACTTGTATCACCACTTTCTCAAGGATTTTGTTCTTTTTATTTAAAAAATGATATTGAAAACTGATAGCTTGGCAGTGAGTGTATTCTGATTTTTAAAAAAACTGTTACACAGGTAATCACTGCTGGCAATCATTTCAGATGATAGAAAATTGGCAGATCCTAGTGATGAGTTTTCTCCCAGACAGACAATGGTTTTGACAGCAATGAATGTTTACACACTTATGCATACCATTGGTTACACATCAACAGGAAATGAAATAAAGGGCCTAAGGAAATTCTAAAAAATCATTTTTAAAAACCTATGGAGGAGGAATATCGCCTCAGTTAGAGCACTTGCCTAGGAAGAGCAAAGCCAAGTGTTCAATTCCCCAACACCACATAAACTGAATGTGGTGGCACCTGTCATCCCAGCACTGGGGAGTTGAAGAAGGAGGATTGCTGTGAGCTCAAAGTCAGCCTGGACTACAAAGTGAGACTCTTTCCCCCAAATAAATAAATAATAAATAAATAAATACAAAAAATTATAGAGGAAACTAGCAAGCTTGCTAAAACAAAGATTTCTGTTCATTTTTATGCTCTTCTTAAGGGCCAATTTCTTTAGAGAATAAGTTATTTGTTTTGCAAAATGTGTGAATAATGTTGCATTCTAGAATTCATGGGTAAAGTAGAAAAAATCTAAGCTCAAGGCTTCACAGGGACTTTCTTAGTGCTTTCATAGCCTCTTCAAGGGCAGTCAGAGGACAGACATTAGGACAGGGAGGTGTGACTTTTAATGGACTTAGAACGCAGGAAGAGAATAGTTTGGAATTCTCTGTTGTGAAACATAAAATTTCCATCAGCAGCTCTGAACAGTTATGAAGCCAGGGCAAACACCCTGGAGCAAACGTCTATGACAAACAATCAGATAAATTTAGATTTTTGGGGCCATGTTGAACAATGTATTCAGAATCTCAAGTTTCTGTACACACAATTCTCTTAAGGTTAATTTTGAAAATTGAAATCATCACTTCAATCAACATCTAATGATACGTATGATAATTTTATAAATTATGAATACCTTTTGTCTTTAAAGAACAGTCATGAATAAAATTAATTATGAATGGTATGTTACTGTTCTGTGGATCAGTCACATTAAGAGTACAAAAGTGAGAGTTGATTAATGCAACTTGAGAGGTTTAAGACAAGATAGAGTTATTTACCTCAGCTAATTCATATCTAATCTATCTTGTGGTATAATTGAGACCGGCCCCTAATTCATCAATGATAAGTTAAAAAATGTGCTCATGAATGAAATACCACCTATTAATCATGGGAAAGGATGGGTAAGGAGCAAATAAGACTCCACTGATACAGATAAACAGCGAACATATATGAATTATTTGAAAATTAAACACCTTGAAGTGAGGGGTTTATAGCAGAGGTAAGTCACACGCCCAGCAAGCACAAGGCCCTGGGTTAGATCCCCAGCAGGGCAAAACAGCCGCCACTACAAACGATCCCCTCCCACAAAAAATTAAACACCTTTAATACTTTGCTCTAAAGGAAAGCAAATTTTTGAGAATATTCCAGTTGTATCCTCATGGAATATGACAGCCTATTTTAGTAACAAATGATGTTTGTCTTTAGCAGTTATATATCCTAGAAACTCTGGAAGAAGTTTATTTTCTCAAACAAACATTATAAATCTGTTACGTTTCAATTAGAAACACAGGACTCGTCGAAAAGATTTCTGTGTGTAAAAGACTTTGTAAAGTTGCCTTTGATTTTATAATTCCTTTACAAAAGATGGTAAACTTTGCTTTCCTCCTCTATCAGCCTTTATTTTTGTTTGTCTTACTCCTTTATCCTGTACTAGATAAGAACCAAATGTATTTTAATATCCTTTTTTAAAAATCATGTTTTTCTCACTCTTCTTCCATCTTAATGGAATCATATTAATGGGCTGGCTTTTGATTGAGTTCTAAGTATTGGCCTGCCATTCACATAAAGTTGTTCATTCATGCATTTAACACTTATATTCCTTAAAAGCACTTACATCCCTGCCACCATTGTAGGCACTGGCATGACAATGTTACAGCAAAGAGACTTAGTCCCTTCTTCACAGAACTTGGGTGGGGGGGGGGGGAATGAAAAACAGATGAACAAGGAACACATGATCTGTCAGAGAGTGGTAAATGCCATGGAAAAAGGAAGTAGGAACACCCTTAATATAATATGCTTAGATTTTAGTACAGTGTGTTGTAATTCTCCTTTCTTGAGAATAAACAGCATTGTGGTCATGATGCTAACTTGAGCCCGGCTATCTCGGCATTCTCCGTTGTTGTTGGGATTAAATTACTGACTATGCCACTTTATCAACCAGGGAGGTCATTTGTGAGGCAGGAAACAATTGTTTGCTTTTCATGGCATTCTGCCTGTGGGAGACTGGAAGTACTTTATGTGCAGCCCCACTTCTTAGGACCAATGCTGGAGTTAAAAAAAAATAATAATCTCTAAAAATAGGACTTACTTTTCACACTGAGTTGCTGGCTGATTTCTGAGAACACTTAGAGAGGAATCAAAAGTACAGACAGTGCTGTTTTATGTCTGAATTAATGAGCCTGGACCTTGTCACCTTCTTCTAAGATTGTCTGTGAGTGTCTTCATTTTTTCCAGAGCAAACACTATAAGGCAGGACCAAGCCTGGTGTTATCAGTGGTTCGGTCTTGTAGTTTTGTGGAGAGATGCCTGTTGAGTGTTCATGTTTTTGTAATTTTCAGATGGAGAATGGAACAGGCACATCCTGTTTTGCCTAGCACTATGTTCTACGGGCCTGCGTTTCAGACCCTGGCTTCTCTAATTAGGAGTTCTAGTCCCTTTGAGACAGGGAAAGGAATAATGCTAAGCAACCAACCAACCAAAAGAGAGAGAGAGAGAGAGAGAGAGAGAGAGAGAGAGAGAGAGAGAGAGAGAGAGAGAGAGGAAAAGAAAAAGGCTAAGAGTCTTTAAAAGATTTCATTTTAAAAGTAAACGGAAGCTAAGTAGATATCTATTTTTCTAGGTATGTCGCATTTGAGTGCTAGCTCCTTCGACATATGACAGCTTAGCTTTAAATACCAGCAGTGTTATTAATATTGTAATGGGACAATATTGCTGTACTAATATTGTAATAAGGCCTAGAAACATCTGACTTATATTTAATATACCCATTCTTTCCTCCAGATGAACTACACAGTAACCAAGAAAAACCAAAGCTAAATAATTCCTGCCTACATTTTGTTTCCTTCCCTTGTACAGTAGGTGCCAGCGATATTTCTAGATCATAGAGTTGTCAAAAGTGCTGCATAACTTCATACATGTGAATTGTCAGTAGTGTTCTTTCTGTTACCTTCCTGTTTTTTCGAGGACATAATAGTGCCGACGACGTCCGTCTCTGGACATGAACTTCCAGTATTCAAGCTCTCTTACCACCACTAACTGTTTTTTTTTTTTTTTCTACATCTAAATTTGACTTCTCAGCTTTTATTTTCCTTTACTTTCATGGCAACCTTCTAGGAGCAGAAGAAACTCATAATAAAAGATAGAGAAAAAAAAGAGAGAGATTTTGTCTCAGTCCCTTAGAGGAAACCTGCCCCAGACCAGTTACCACTGTGGCAGCAAACTTTAGGTAGGCTCCTGTGGAAGAGTCCAAAGGAACACCGTAAGAGGGAAAACAACGAAGTCGGCCCATGGAGGAGCGACCTACGAGCCACTTTAGCACTCCATTTTGTGAAAAGAGCCACGTTAAAGAAGGACACAGATCACTCTTGATTTTTCCCCACACTGAAAGGAAAAAAGACTCTAAGAGGCTACATTTCAATTCTTGCCACTTTTAACACAACCTACAAAATGTACCTGGAGTTGGAATGAGCTGCCTCGTACTTGTTAAAGAACATGCTACATACGGAGCTCAGTATGTGTGTTCAGATCTCTCTCTCTCCACAACCAGTTGACCAAATACCAGAAGTCATCTCAGCATCCTCAGTCTATCTAATAAGCCTAATTCATTACGACGTAAAGCATGGAGTACCAATCTTCCACATGGCTAATTGGTGCAAAACCAACATGTCAGTATTTGACCAGAAGGTCTAAAACTAACTGCTGTGGATTGCCAGCTAGGAGTGGAGCTGAGGCAGTTAACGCCAGGTGGAGACCTTAGTGGAGGCTAGCTGCCCTGCCTGGAGGGACATGGACCCAGGGTGACCAGAGCTTCCGATTTTCAAACAAAGGCTAAATCCAGGTTGTATGTGAATCACGCTGATATTTTCATTTTGGCAAAAACTTAGCACAAAAAGCGTGTGGGCCACGTGTAGTCTCCCTGAGTGATTCTCCAGCTTGCAATCTCTGCTCGTGTTATGGGTTCTTGCCTGCTAGGTGCGTGAGCTTCTGGCTAATAGAACGTGGCCCCCAAACCTCACAATATACATTAGTTTGAAATTTTATTGCAGTCTAAATTTGTATCTCAAATGCTCCAAGGAGAGTGTCTGATTGTGATACACTTAGCTAGGAATGATTTGTTTTGTGCTTCGTTTCTATATTTCTACATGACTTTTGAGTTTCTCTAAGTTTGAGTACCTCATATCTGTCATACAACAAATATAGCTTTTTTTTAAAATATAAAAGGCCTCAGGAGCTGTGAAGATTGATATTTAACACTGGAGATAAAAATATAGAGAAAGCGAAAGCATCTACTAGTAAACAGTTTTAAGATTGCCTTTGAGAGGTTGAGTTAGAATTCAGCAAAGTTTCGGGGAGTTTTGAGCAGCAATACTCAGACTGTAGTAGCAAAAATTAGGGGAGAAATAAATGAAGACTTCTCGTAAAGTTTGTATTACACTTAACTTCATTCTAAGGAGAAATTTGTGGCCTACAGGGCAGCTTTGAATTATTAATTCTTCACTTAAAAATTAATCAAATATTCTTAAGAGATAAGGGGTCACCTTTATGAACATCAGAAAACTGTGTGATGCTTTATAATATCTTAAATTCTTTTTAATATTTTAGGCCCCTCAGAAAGATGGCTCAGAGTTGTCACTGTCTGCTCTTACTTTGCTGTTTTCTTTCATATTTTAATACAATGTCCTTTTTTGTTAGAGGCTCTTAATAAATTGAATGCTTTGAATTATTTAAACATGTCTTCCAGTATTAAAAATCTATGGTTTAAATGTACAGTTCTATCAACTCCAGATTGTGTCAGAGCCTTTGTAAGTGAGAGGAGGTATGTCTTAGGCTTGGAGAAATGTAAAATGTACTTATTTTTAAGATCTATATTTGGGATGACAGTTGCTTTTTGTTTTAGAATTTAAATGATCACATTGCTTAATCTTAAGAAATAAGTGATGATTTCAAATTTTCTGAAAAAATTTGCTTTCTAATATTCTTTTGCTACTAGGCAATTTGAACTCTTGGGATCTGCTCATCTGCCTGCCTTCTGAGCAAGCTAAAGGGGAACCCTGCATACCCCCGGAAGACATGTGCCACTTACGGTTGCATCAAAAGGTAAGTCCTCTCAAAATGTACTCAAGTTTTCTCCAGCCTGTGGATATTAATAGCAGTATTTCTTGGGCCATAATCTTTTTAAAGTCTTCAAAAATTCGGACAACACAATTTGCAATCAGTCGTGTGTGCTACTCAGTTTTCTGCTTCTGTGACAACAGGCCTGAGACAATCAACTTGTGAGGAAAAGTTTGTTTCAGCTTAGGATTTCATGGGTTTCAGGCCATGATAACTTCACCTTGACCCTGAGGCAGGGCAGTGCATCGTGGTCAGCAACATGTGGTAGAGGCATCTGCTTACCTCAGGACAGCCAGAGAGCGGAGAGAGACAGGAAAGGCTGAAATCCCAATATCACTTTCAAAGTCCTAACTTCTAATGACTAGATTCCATTTCCTAAATATCCTATAGGTAGTGCCATGGGTAGTAATCCAACTTTTTGCTTTTTAGTCTTTGGGAGGCTTTTAGGATGCAAACCGTCACACCGTGTCTTATACACTTCTCCGCAAAATGTTGGCCATTTTTGTGCACATGTAAGTGCCTGTATGTGTATATGTGTGATAAGTTCTCTACCGGCTTTTAGGGGCTGTCACTATGAATTCTTTATGTGGTAGTATTCGAATTTAATTGACTATGGAATTCTAAAGCTTATGGAGGATGGCGTATCTTGGCCGTTTATATTCAAAGCAGCACAATCTTTACCTGACACAATCCTTGTTTTGACTGGTCAGACTTGCAGCACTATCTTAAATTTCAATGAAATGTAAGCAATTTCCCAAGATCTAAAACTGGCATTGAGGACTTGCTGCTTAGACCAAGTGCTTTTATTGAAAATGCTTTTAGAAAAAATAATTAAAATTATTCAGTGCCAGTCATTATGCTAGACAATTTACAGTCTATTAATACTTATAAGAAACCTGTGGAAAAAAAACCTCCAAAACCAAGCTAATTTAAGTCCCTGTATAGAATTGTAGTAGCTTATTGTGATTACTTGATGTTTTTACAATGGTCTAAAAATTTCTTCCATCTTCTATTTAATTCCTGTGGCCTTTGATTTAGGGACTGTCATTCGGGTGCATGTGTGTATCTTTGGCCATTGTTCCCTATTTCTTTCTTTCTTTCTTTTTTTGGGGTGTGTGTGTGTGTGTGTGTGTGTGTGTGTGTGTGTGTGTGTGAAAGCCATGGCCTAATGCATGCTGGGTAACCGCTCTGAGGTATAATACCAGCCTTCTTTTTCTGCTTCCTTCATGACAGCCTTTTCTCTGTCTCTTCTGAGTGATTGTGTTCCTTAGTACCCCTTTCCAAATTTCATCTGTCACTTGTAGCTGATGATTCCCAAAACTACCTCTCAAGTTCAGAGCCTTCTCTGAGGCTTCTGTCATGCACATGCCTGAACACTTCCACTCAAATGTCCCACAGACACCTAAATTCACTCATAAACATCTTCTGGAAGAATTTCTCTGAACAGATTTTGCCTAGCAATATCCCTCTCTTACCTCTTAGCTATGTGTTACATTACAAATGATAATAAACTGATTCTTAGTCCCTAAATACTTGCACTGTTTTTTTTTTTTGTGTGTGTGTGTTTGTTTGGTTGGTTTATGTTTTTACCTTTGGTGACATATATTTAGTCTAACCATTTCTGAATGGATTGCATTTTCTCAGTTCTCTCTACCTTAGGGATTTTCAACCAAGCAATAATCAGTCTCCCCTGGTAATATTCAGGAATATGTAAGAGGCATTTTTGGCTTTGTTGCAACTGGGGGAAGGTGTGTTCCTGGTGTCTATAGACCAAAGCTAAGGTTGTTGCTAATTAATGTGTAATGTCCACAATAAAAATCACAAATGCATATCATATGTTAGTAATTAGTGGTGTCAAGGCCTAAAAACTCTGGTGTATTTCACGCTTTCTTTTTCCTAAATCTGTACTTTGTATCTGTGGGATTCCATCACATTATCACTACACAAGGGAAGACTCCCTTGTTTTTCTTGTCCTGAGTTTCCATAATTTCTCATCCAATTTTTTAATTGTGTATGGACCTTATTATTTATTCTTTTTCTTGTTATCTGGCAAATGCAAGGTAGGCTTCCCCAACTCTTGAGGGCAAATGAGTTCATGTCAGTATTGACATTCGTAGGATAGCGCCAGGCCTCTCACAAGCTTCCCCATTTTTTTTTCCCCACAAGGGTTCTCCCATGGCTTAGCAATAGCATTTATCCTTTCCTGCTCTAGTCTTCTCTTTCAAGTCCATCACACCAAACAGTCCAGACTGCTGTGGCTGAGGCTGACACTCTTGTGACAGATGTGCTTCCTGCCCAGGCTGCTACCCACAGCTGCAAAATTCCCCAGAGGTCCAAAGTCCTTGCAATCCATTGGTTCTCTGGAACCTGGACATAGATATAGAACACAGAGAAGGTGCCTCGATCCAGTTCAGTCTTCACTTTGTTTCCTGGGCCCCAAAATGAATCCTTTTCAAAATAATTAGTGTTCTGTATATCTAGTGCTGTTTTTGTTTTGCTCATTTCTTCTATAGTAACTAATTGAATTCTGCAAGGACAAACTTTCTATCAAAGTGGTATGTCTGAGTTTCTCTTATTTAAAAAATCATCTCCTGTGAGAGATTTCTTGCCTTGAGGAGTGCTTTTACCCTAAGTTTAAAGTACATCATTTATCAAATTGGAGTCACCCAAATTCTAAGATTTCTTTGCAGAATGTATCAGTAATTTTATTCTCAGCTCTATCAATTCATTTATATATTTGTCTTTATGCTTATTTAACCTTCTATCCCTTTGCTCTTTCTGCATTTAAATGATTGCGATAAGTTCTTTTAGACATGAAAATAGAGCAGTTAAGAACACAGACAAAATTTCTGCCCTTGGGGAGGTTAAACATGGATGGAGAAAGAAAAAGAAAAGGTAAAGAAAAGGTTGGGTGAAAATATATGTTAGATAGTAAAAGGTACTAAGAAAAAGGTAACCAAGAAGAGAAAACATCGAGAGGAGATTGTTGAAATGTAGATGTGTAAGGAGGATTCCACCAAGAAAATAGCATTTGAGTGTGCCCTAAAAGATGGGGAGCTCCCAATGGTGTCCACTGCATGAAAACCCCAGACACAGAAAAGGAATTAGAGGCACCTGGTAAAAGGCAGGTGCTTTATTTACAGAATACACGTGACTGGAGAAAGTGAATGGGGTGAGAAGGAGAGGAAGAGATTTGCCTGAAGTGGGGCCTCAGGGGCAGAGGCCATGGGACCCTTGTAACCACTCTGGCTTGTGTTTGTTTGTTTGTTTGTTTGGAACTGGAGATTAAACCCAGGACTTTCACACTGAGTTATATTCACAGTCCTTATTTATTTGATTGTTTACCAGCTATTTAAATTTGAAACAAGGTCTTGCTAAATCACTAAGCTGCCCAATTTGACTAAGACTAAGCTCCAATTTGTGATCCTCTGGCCTCAGGCTCATGGAGGGCTGGGATTTCAGTCCTGTGCCATGGGGCAGTAGGTCTCTGGCTTTGGTTCTTGGTGAGATGGGAAATTTTGGGAGAGTTTGGGGAGTGATGGGAGTTTATATGCATATTTACAGCTGTGTTGAAATAAGTACTCAAAAAGCAGGAACCAAATCAAACAACTCACTAATTTCAATAATATGGATCTGAGATAAAAGTGACTCGGACAAGAGAAATGGTGACATGCATGCAGACGATATGGTAAACACAAAAATGCAGACAATGACACCTAACCTGTATAATCTTGCAATATGCCAACTCCGATTCTAAGCACTGTCGAACTGATTTGTGTGCTTTCTGTATAGGCGAGAAAACTGAAGCACAGAGAGGTTAAGAATCTTTTCCAAGTCCTCGTAGCAGACAAAGAAAGCCTCCAAGATTTACGCTATTCACACTGAGACAGTTAACACCTAATTTTTGTTTTTTTCCAATTTTATCAACAAGACCTTTCAAAATAAATATTAAAGTGCTGCCCTAACAGCCTCATCTGTAGTTTATTCTTAAAGAGCACATAAATTTATATAAAAAAGAGCACATAAATTCTCAGGAGGTATCACGGTGGATAGTGAATAATTTGAATCTTTATGAACCATGTCTTACCTATGTAAACATCATAAATATTCAAACATAAGTTGCTTCAAATTTGTTGGGGCTGGTGTGGAATTATCAATGAACCAAGAATGAACAAAGAAAAGGTACTCAAATTGAGATGACTACTATTGTTAAACTTGCAGTTTTAGTGCTTAATGAAAACGATTGCAGATCTATAATAGAAAATAGGTGGCCAGGAGTCTCTTTAGTCACAAGGTGGTAAAACAAATTTAAAAGTATGTTAGGTCTTGTAGGCTCAAAGTGAAGGGAGGTCCGCTGTTCGAGTTAACACTAAGTTTAGGAACTGGGACTCTATCTCACCTCCAATGAATGGGTGCTAGTGTTTCAAAAGAGAAGGGATTCATTCCTAGCTTTAAATATTTGTAGGATTAGCAGTCCCTAAAACTAGGATGCTGTTTTTAGTACTTGGAACTCAGAACTGCCCAAAAGGTTCTTACCACAAAGTATGTGAGAGCATTTCCGGTGAATTTGGTGGAATGTTAATAAGGCAGAAAAGGCGGAGGAAAAACTTGTGTCCTTGCTCATTGACTAGGTGACGCTCCTGATTCTTTTCATTAAATGTGTTTTGTGCTCCTTGCTGATGATACTGAACAGCTTTGGCAGATGATCTGATTTTTTATAAAAGGCATAAACAGATACAATGAGAGAAAAGAACAGTTCCCTAAGACACTGTACAATATTATGTGTTAATTTCAGTATTTGAGTGACCAGGAGAAATTATTCCAGGTAGTTTGTTGCACTTCATACTTTAAATTTAAATGTTTAGTGCTTTTTTTAACCAAGGTAATGGTATTACTATGATTTTTAAATTTATAAACATTTTTTCAAATGTTCAGTTAATATTATATTTTTGTTTTTTATTGAATGAATCTCAAAAGGATAGTTTTTCTTTTGTTTCTCATAATATGTCGTATAGATAGAAACACTTTAAATACAGATTATCATAGATTGAGTTTGTGGAAACATGTAAATGTTGAAATCTTTTTAAATGCACCTTCTCTTTTTCTCAGTTTAATTTGTCAGGAATAAGCTACAATGTTATCTTTTTATATATATTTTTAATCCTTTCAAAAATGTTTCATGCCAAATAAAGAAGAACAAGACTTCATACGAATACATTTACATGTGTAGGCAAACCGTCCAAAACTGGTACAACATTAATACTAAAAATTATTGTCTAGGAGCTGCAGGAATAGCACAGAGGTTAGAGCACTGGCCTAACAAGCACAAGACCTTGAGCTTGATTTCCCATCACCAAATAAACTGGCCATGTTGGTGCATGCCTATAAGAGGACTTCAGTGAGTTCAAGGCTCAGCCTTGGCTACAGAGTGGTATGGGAACAGCCTGGTCCACAGAGCAAGACTGCCACAAAATAAAATAAAATAAAATAAAATAAAATAAAATAAAAACCGTTGTCTAGAATGGACATGGTGGTGTATGCCTGTAA
The DNA here is from genome assembly GCA_004027205.1 of Ctenodactylus gundi. Classification (NCBI taxonomy): domain Eukaryota; kingdom Metazoa; phylum Chordata; class Mammalia; order Rodentia; family Ctenodactylidae; genus Ctenodactylus; species Ctenodactylus gundi. The sequence goes on from PVKB01006002.1 coordinate 12,745, forward strand.
AACCAGCACTTGGAAGGAAGGATGACCAGTAGTTCAAGGGTAGCCTGGAGTATAAAGTGGTTTTGAGGCCAGCCTAACATATAGAGCAAGACCTTGTGTCAAAAACCAAAAGAAATAAATAAAATAAAAACTTGAATATTAGGCCGCCACTGCAATGATAACATAGGTTCTTTGTAACAGGTCACTATTTTGCCAAGGGATGTCGTTGTTGGGGAGGTTGTGTGTGTGTGAGGGAAGGGGGCATGCGGGAAATCCTTATGACTTCTTCCTTCTTCTTTATTGTACAATTAACCTAAAACTGCTCTTTAAAAGCTTATTTAAAATTATCTCAATATTAACCTGGAGAAATTCATCATATGAAAATCATCAAGATTAGATTAAAACTCTTGTGATGATATTCCACTTCATGGTGATGTGAATATTGAATATTTTATGACTTACTTAAAGCAAAAAGAACTAGGACATAGAAGAACATTATTAGGTTTAATAACCAAATATGAAATGTAGTCCATGTACAACAGTTGTAGAGCCCTCGGCTGTTTTCACCTCTTTGCGCTGAGTTGCTCATTTTAGTTGCTCTGATCGGTGCTTCTTCTTTTCAAAGCTGAGTACACAGATGACATTTCCTGTGTCACTATGTTATCACCATGTTATCCTATGTCATCTGCAACTTGGTGAATTCTAAAGATATAGTTAGAAAGAAAGAGCCCAGGAGAGTCGTTGTGGGGGGGGCAACAGGTGGAAGGATAAAATAAATGATTTTTTGACTTTTGAAAACATATTTTTTTGTTGATACTGAATTTTTTCATCTTTTTGGTTCAATGTTTTTCATGAAAAGTCATCCTTCCACTGTGATTCAGCAAACTACCCTCCTGTTGGAAGTGTGTGCTAAGACATGGCCCTGAGATTGCACGTAGCCTTTAATGCTACTTCCATAGTGGTGATTTTCTTTGTGAATACTTTCATTGCTAAAGGTTCTATTAAATCACTCGCACCTGAGTGATTTCGCCTTGTGTAGGGAAAATGGTTCGATTTTATTGACTTTTGAAGCTTTCTACAATCTAATTTAGAAAGAGACTTTGTGTGTTAAGTTTTAAAAAAAGACAAAACATTTGCACACTTTATCCTTCCCTCCAGCCATTCTTAAGAATTCTGAGTTGAAAAGTTCAGGGCTTGTAAAGCCCTTCATTTCCTAGTACCTGAACTTGACTATTTTTGAGTTTGAGAAATGTAAATAACCCTAACACTGAAAGTGCACTACACTGGTAGCCTTTAATGCCCATGTCTAAAAAATGGTAGTGACTTAGACTAAGGTATCCTTGCAGAATTTCAACAGAATATTTAGGAAATCTACCAATACAGAATCTCGAGCCTAGGTTCTGCTGGAGCCAGGGCCTCATTCCTATAGGATCTGGTGATTTTGTTCTTTCTGTTATGATTATTGGGAGAAGTAAGTTTGCTGAATAAATGAAGAGGGTTAATCAGATCCCAGAGCTTGGAAAAGATGTAATGATGACCTGTTTCAAAGCACTTCATTTAAATCATTTTTTAAAGTTACAATTTGGTATAATAAAATTAATCAAAATTTGGATCAGAAGTAGAATTTAGAGAGTAAACTAAATTATTTATTTTACAAAGAAAAAAAGAAAAAGAAGAACTAAACTGCGTTCAGTGTCACAGTTCTATTAGGCATCTAAGGGGGACCACAATCCACGTTTCCACTTGCCTGTTTTCCACCAACACAGATGAGTCATTTTTATCTAATCATAACAGCAGGGCACATTGGAGAAATTAAAATAATTTATTAGGTTAGAGTGGAATAATTTGAAAGTAATCAATAATGTCTCAAAAATGAATCTGATTTTCAAGATAATTTACATGGATCTGTTTTTGTTGGTTTAAACAAGGCTTTACTATATTTGATATCAGTTTGGGGATTTAGTTAATATTAGCTAATTAGCCAATCTGTAAATTCATATGAGAGAATTAAATTTGTCTGTTTTATTTTGATACTGGTGGTAGAGCCCAGGGCCTTCACAATAAGCTATGTCCTGGCTCAATTTTATTTTTAATTTTAGGGTCTCATTTGGTTGCTACGTTGTCTAGGTGGGCTCAAACTTGTGACCCTCCTGTCTCAAGTCTCGCAAGGTGCTTGTGCCACTGGGCCTGCCTGTGCGTTTTTCTTTATAAGCAAAACTAATCTATACTTAAATATGAAAAACATCAAGCATTGTAAAAACAAGGTTTAGTTAAAACAGAGTTCTGCAATGACTGAATTTCAAAGCTGAAAGCATTAAAACCCTTCAGTGTGAAAGAAATTCAATATACATACTGCTGAAATAGGTTTAATGTTGAATTACCAGTAAATAGCTGTATGATACACATCGCTGAAGACCTTTCAGGCTATGTTCATTTGACTTTGAAGCATCTTTGATAATATTTTTGCAATGTAAAATTTGCAACAGTGAAGTTATTTGTGTTACTGTACTCGCCATCAGTATGTCTATTTGTAGCTGAAAAGTACGGCTTTGATATATTGAAAGATTTTTAAGCGTAGTCCCAAATATTTTGAAGATATATGAGGGAAAGTTATTTATTTCATGTTCTCAAACAAACCACCTTCTTCTTCTGGGTTTGAATGCCACTAGGCGTGATTTAAAAGTTGAGTGTTGGTGGTGTATGGAATTCTATTTAGACTCTTGGTTTTTGGTTTTTCTTTGATTCATCATTTATGAATTGCTTGACACACAAGACTCTTTTTCATTCCTTTCAGATGAATGTGTTACCCGAAATACAGCATCAGCTTTGCAGAAAGGAAGGATTATGCCAGATAATTAGAAGATTTCCAGGTAACCTTTAGTTTATTTCTGTAGGTATAAGCTTGTGATAGGGATCTGTAGCAGACACCAACTGTTGAGGACTCAGAATGGCAGCTTTAATTTCTCCTTCTCCATCAATTCATCCATACTGTACAGGTTTTATCAATTAGAAGACCTTGATAATAAATAATACAAGCATGACTCACACACTGTTTTTCTTTCAGTTTTGCATTTGAATGTGACAGGTGTATATTTCTTTTTCTGTGTCCTGTTTGCCTTTGAAATAATTACTGCCCCAGTTTAGAAAGTAATTCCGTAATTGTTGGTTATATATAACTTGAGGCTTACAAACTTTTTTTTTCTTGATTAAGTCATTCACATCCTATAATTTATTTTTTTCTTTTCTAAAATCTTCTCAATTGTATGTCTAGGGCAGAATACCGAATGAATAAATTGTCTTGACTATATTAAGAAGTTGAGGCAAAAATGGAATTTCTAGTTCCAGGTAGAAAAGTATCACCAGAAGGAACATGAACTTTTAGAGATGAAATGATACGTTGTAGATGAAGTTAGAGCTGAGTTTAAGGCACATTGACGAAAGTCTTCCTCAAATTTCTTGTTTTAAACCAATTTGTTCTTTAATAACTTATATCCCTAGAAAGTATTTCACTACATAATTAAAATTTAGATCTACATAATTTAATTCTATTTTTCATTAATTTATGTCCTTGTGGAATCAGAAAACTTATGACATGTCTTTACCCACCAGGTTTTTATAGGGTTTTTGCCACCACAACAAATATAAACCCCTTTGGCATGGCCTGCTGGAAACAAAAGCCTTTTACTGTCATTTACCAGGAACTGAAATAGAAGCAAACAGCAATTCAATCTTCAACTTAACATACATCTTTACATAAATAGCGGTAGAAATTTGGTCTGTTATTATTATTTTATGTCACAATTGTAATTGACTAAAATCTCTAGATATTTTGTAAGTTCTAGTTGGATCATATCTTCATTCCTCAAAGAAATAGGGCTGTTGTGAGAAGTAATTTATTTTCATTAGTACAATAATAGTGAGTATCCAGAGTTCTGAAGAAAATATTTGTCGGCATTTTTAACATAACTTGAAAGTTGTGAAAGTCTGTTTTCCTCTTTTGTTATTTATATTTCATAATTGTTGATTCAGAACATTAACTCATTTTAGTATTGTAGTTAGGATGGAATCGTAGCACTGATGAGCTGAGTATGCTTTGAAATGGATTCTCAGTTTTATAAATTTCCCTAAATAAATCTCACTTAAACTTATATTTTATACTTTGCTTTGGTAAAATTAAGCATTTCTGTATCTTTTTGCTTTAATGATTTCTTATTTTCAAGAACATCTATAAATTTTACACACACACACACACACACACACACACACACACGTAATCTTTTTCCCACTCTGGGTAGTGTGTTAATATTCCACTTATCTCTGTGACTAATAAGACATTTTCACGAAATATACAGCCATTTAAGTGGAATCATTCTTCCTATGATATTGTCTTTCAGTAGCTTGAGATGGTTTTCTGAGATGTATAGCTTTAAAAGACTGTATCTGCAGCACTATTCTTTGATCTATTTTTTTACAAATACTAGCTTTTATTGTAGATTTGTATTAAGAATATATGATATATCAAATCAATATTCATAAAACTAAAACATTTAATATTAAATTCAAATTAATAACAAGTACTGAACTATAAGGTAAGATAATAAAATTATTATTTTACTTAATTATCTAGACACACTCTTTTTTTTAAGACAAGTTCTCGCTCTGTAGCCCAGGATGGTCCTGCACTCACTATGTAGTTCAGGCTGGCCTTGGATTCCTGGCAATCATCCTGCCTCACCTTCCAAAGTACGGGGATTACAAGTGTGCACCATCATATCCAGCTGTATGTGGTGCTGAAGAACTGAACTCAGGGCCTTGTGCTTGCTAGGCAAATGTTTTAACCACTGTGCCATTCCTCCAGACTTGTAGACATATTACTTAGAGCCAGACTAGCATGTACTGTTTTAAGCTGGGTTTTATTGGGAGTTTGACAAAGGACACATTTTTAAACCAGAAAATTTAACACTGCCACTTTTTAGCGGAGTGACTTGACTTTAGGGCATTGTTGGTATTTATTATTTATTTATTTATTTATTTATTTATCTTCAAACCTCTAAAACAGGGAAAGCAAGGCCTATTTTGCAGTTTTCATTTTAAAACTAAAGTTAATTGTATATGCATGACTCTGCTTGTATATATAATTTAATAAGAATAAAAGATATCTATCCTACCTAATACATAGGGCTCAAAAATGGTAACTGGATTTGAAAATGGAGTAACAAGCCTCATAACACGTCACATTTTCTCACGAGCACAATTATCGCTAAGATTTTATATTTCTGTCTATAAGAGTGAGGGGTCTGAGATTTTACCTTACTTCCAAGCTTGCAAGCCGATCTGCCATGGGTTTAAAGATGCTGCCAGAGATATGAGGTGCCTGGGTTAGAGAGGCCTGGCATTTTAATTTATACCAATAGCAGTAGGTAAACTGTAAGCATTTGTACCAGCTCACTGAATCGTGGTTCATGCCCACACAAGGCGACGCGTACTTAATTAGTGAGATGCATTTCAAGAGGGGAACACCAAGCAAAAGGAGTTTAAAACCTTTATAACAGCCAGTGATCAAACTTGTCCTTTGACCCAGAAAGAGACAAATGGACCAGGTAAAAAACAAACTTTCCCACATCCCTAAAATGGGCATCTTTTCTATATCAAAGTGATCTGCTATATTAGTATCTCCGAAAATGTAGCTCAGAATGAAAGCTGCCGTTTCTTCTCTTTGTACAACATACATAAACATGACAGGTGCATAAAGAAGTTTCTTTAGCAGCTTTAAAGATTACCTGGTAGGTTCTGGCTCAGAAGAGCAGTCAATGTGTAATTTTGAGCAAGACTTAAAATCTAGCTGTGCTTTAATTTACTCAGTTGTAAAAATACCAAGGTTGGCAATGGTCAGTCATGCTGCGATCCCATGATTCCACTCTGTTTTCCCCATAAAGACTTGGTAACCCAGACTTCATCTCGAGCAGAGAACAGACACAAGGATGCTAAGAAAAGACAATAACCCTGGAGAATGTGGTTGAGACCACACAAGACAGGCAGGACAGAGTTTTAGCTAGAAGCAGTAGGGTGACTGGAAACAACACATAAGACTAACACAGGCTGTTCTTTATATAGACAAACACAGTGTACCTGACCTTAGACTTGTGACTCATGAGGAAAGGCACACATCCATGGAAATGTTGTTGGCTAGCACCAAGATTTATTTTTGTCTTGAAATTTAATGCTTTGTCTTTGAAAAAGAAATTTATAATATTTAGTTGACTCAAATTTATTGCTAATACTTTCTGTCTTTTTTAATAAAAGAAATTGTTTTCCCATATTTGAACTCCAAGTACAAAACAAAACATAAGAGAACTGTTTTAGTTGGGTCGTGAGTTGTTTTTCTTTTTTAGTGCTGTTACCATCCAAAAAAAACCCTGGTTAGGAGTCTGCCAAATCTTTGGCCATAACTCATTCTTTCCAGTAGTTTTATCTTACTTCTGTGTGCTCGCTCTCATAGGAAGTTTTAAATATACCAAGATTTGTACTCAAAGACAGCATTTTGAAACTTTGAGGATTTATTTCTCCTATTTATATACTTATAAATAAATTAGTTAATAACTAATTTGTGGTATTGGAGAACCAGCCTAGGGTCTTCACACTGAGCTCTATTCCCAGCCCATTTTTATTTTTGATTTTAAGACAGAGTCCTGTTAAGTTGCTAAGTTCCTCATATTGGGTTCAAACATTAATCTTACCATCTCTGCCTCCCAGAGAACTGATATTGCAAGCCTGTGCCACTGGTTTTAGCCGTACATCTTCATTTCTTTAAAGTAACATGTGAGTTCATAAAGAAAAAGGAATATCATGTAAAATTCAACACCTTTCATTATATCTAAGCATGATGGGTCTTTATAAAATTCTAGATATGTGTTACCAAATATAGGATATGTCATTAAGAGAAATTATTTTTAAACATTGATCAGTAATATTTAACTCTCTGGGTTGGCGTTGAGAAATATTTTTAATATTTCAGATCTACTATTCCCAGAAGAGGCCAACGTTTTCATGTTCTCGGTGCTCTCAACTCCTGACACCCTCTCTGTTTTCTGTGAGCTCCTTGATGCTTCTCTTGTTCTGAAGAGTCTCACCTTACGTGCCACACATGATTATATTCCTTATGCAAAACATTTTTCCCCCAAGGGAAACTCTCATCTCTTTAATATGACTGACTTCAGCATGGTGATAGCAGAAAGTAAGCTGATGGAACTAATTCACACGAAATTACACTCTTACCCTAGTCGTAAGCCTCTTAGATGTATTTGCATTTTAATAAAAGAAGCTTGCAAACCCAATGGATTTCTAATTAGTGGAATTTCTGGAAGTACATTCATAGTCCCAATCAGTTCATCAGCAGACCATTCCCAAAGCAAACCAAGACACTCTGCTTTCTCCATTTCCACAATGGACAGTCTGGTCTAACTCGACACTTCTCTTTTTTACACATCCATTTCCTTCTCCCGTTAACAGTTATCTCTTCTGTCTAGCAAATGAGTTCTTATCTCCATCCTTTCAAAATAAATAAAGCAATCCCACTAAGTCTGCTTGGAGGAGTGTGTGCAGGGAGAAAACATAGAGGCCCAGGTAGCCAGCCTCGAACACTGTGTGGCTTGAGGCATGAGTAGATTTTATCTGGACCAGAAGTCAAAACCCCAAACGTACACAGGAGTTGGACATGGGGTGTAGCAAATTTATAATGGGTTCAGACAAGCTGTGCCTTTTCAGGAATTGGCCTGACACTAAATGTTCAGAATCCTCTGCAGAAAGCTTTCGGTGCCCAAGAAGAGGAAAAGTTGGAGATACAAAAAAAAATTAGGCAATGCCAAGTGGCCTCATCCAGATGCCTCTCTTGGCAGTGCTCTAATACTGGAATCATGAGGATAATGTTCTCCTTGTTCTCCTTTTCATTAACCCTGGAAAAATTCAGTGACCATATATTCTTCTAGTAACCTCGTCCTTTTTCTTCCTCTTCCCCCTCTCATACTTCTACATATTTTTCCCTCAACACATATTTTTAATGTACATAAGAGTTTTTTTTCAAAAGCCCAGTAGCTGTTTATTGAAGAAATCCATGGCACATAAATCTTTTTAAGTTATGATTATGAATGTGCATTAGTTGTACAAAGTAGCCGACTTTACTGCGGTGTTTCTGTGCATGCACATTGATGCGCACCTGGCTTCTACCACCTTTTACCTGCCTCCCTTGTCCCTACCCCCCAGCTCCTTCCTATCCAGGCCTATTCTTTCCACACGTGAGAGAAGACATGGTGTTTCTCTTATGAGCCTGGCTCGTTTCATCTTCACATTTTCCCCAGGGCCTTAGAAACTCTAAGCTTCCAATTTCCTCATGAAACAGCAACTTCACTGACCTTGGAGCTTAGTGAAACTGGATTTCCTACTACAACCTTTACCTTGGAGTTGAGAAGAGAAGGTAAAACACTTTGCCTCTCTCCTTCAGTGTCACTGACCCTGGAAACTCAGGTGACCTCCTAGTACTTTTAATTCTGATACTGTTAAGTCTGTAAGTTCATTTTTGGTCACAAAAACTAATAGTTGAGATGTGGTTTGCGAAAGAACATCTCCTTAGAATTTTATCTAATGATCAGCTAGATTAGGCATCTTAGACACCAGGAAGTAGAACAATAATTGGTCTTTCAACCATAGGCTTAAAAAAAATGTGGCAGGCCAAGGACACATCCCTTCCAAATAAGCATAATGAAAAAGAATATAAAAAAGAAAATTATATAAAAAGAAAATTAATGTATAAATTCAATGACCTAGAGATAATTACTGGGATTATCTTTGAGCAAATGCTTCATATTCAGAATTTAAAGTATTGGTCTTGTAGATGTTGGCTCAAGTGAAGTCTTCCTAATTTGCAGAGATGGATTTGTGTTAGCCTTCCTCTGTGATCCTATTGTAGCTAGTAAAAGCCCCCTTTTGTACAGAGAATCTTTCTTGTACGTATGTGTATTTATCTCACCACAGGATTGAGATTCCCTGAGGGTGGGCATTATATTTTCACTGCTCAAATTCAGGACATGTTGAGATTCCCTAGGATCTAATAGTCATGCTAGTACTTTTGAATGTTAGTCATGAATAGAAGGTATATTTAGGGAGGGGTCAGTGTTGTGCAATGAAAACCCTACCAATCATCAGAGGGCCCTGTGAGTATTTAGGATATTTTACCCATTTGCTCATGATGAGCTCAGTATCAATATTATGGGACAGAGAACAGAAGCAGGAGAAGCAGGAATTACCATCTAATGTCCCCAAGTCATAGTTACCCATGTTTAATGGTAAGATATTTTTATCTATCAAAACTAGCAAGCTGTTATAATGTTACCTGCAAGAAAGGTAGAAAAACACTGATATGTGTCATGATAGGGCAGCGACTCCTAAGCAGTTACGCCTGCAGCCAAGAACCTTGTTGCTATGGGAAATAAAAAACAACAGGTGAAACCCTTCCTCACATTATTGCTGATTCCCATACATGTTGGCTAGCAGGGGACAAGTAATTCTGTCGGGCAGGTTCATAAGTTTGTACGGTTCCAACTCTCAAATCTTCAAATATTTGTTTGCTCTTTCTTTTGAGGAGAAGCGAAAGTCTGCCTGCCAGAGGGTGAAGCAAGAAGACAGTCGTGGGTTTCTTTCTTCTGATCCACTGACTTTCAGTGTTTCTTATAGATTAGCTCTCTGGGCAGTTTGTTCATCTTAGTGGTTCTGAATTCAGAGTGGAGGAAATAAATCTGCCATTTCTTGCTGACTGTTGTGTTTTAGCTTCTTTTACTCATGGATTCTATGAAAGGAAGTGAGGTGATGTGAGATACGGTCAGAAAAACTAAATCAGAAAGAAAGAGCATTGATCTAGATTGCAGTGGATGTTGGGCAGATTTCTTTTTCTTAAACTCTCTAAAGTTAAAAACATTGCTCAGGAGTCTCATGCTGCACAGAGAAAAGGAATTGCTTTGGTTAGTGAAGTATAGGATCTTACCTTCTTTATTCTTTTTTTTTTTTCCTTTTTTTTACCCTTTCTTTCCTTCCTCTGTATGGCCCCCAGATACACCTTCTTTACATTCTTCCTCTCTTTGCGTCTCCATTATTGCTATATCCTGTCAGAAAAACATGATCTCTCTTTTTTGCTACATTGTGAGATCAAAGATAGACACGCACAAAACCAAAATATAACCATCGTTAAGAGAATGTAAGGTGAAAGTTTATTGTTCCCCCCAACATTACACCTGGGTGAAAGGTCTAGGTGAAAGGCTCTGATTATGGGGTGAAGGAAGCATCAGAGTCAACTGTCTACTTGTGTGTAGGCTCAGGATTGGATGGAAGGGGACAAAGTAGGCTAGCCTGATGGGATGGAGAGCAGGCAAGTGGATTTGGGGTTCTGGAAGGTTGGTCCATAATGAAAGTCAGGGCTGTTAATGTTCGTTGGTCAACTGCTGGGTCCTGGAAAGTTGTTGTATCAGGGCCAGGGAAAATTTCTATGGCCAGTCAGGCTACTATGGCTGGGAAGGAATGAGGGAGTCGTTACCTCTAAGTTAAGGTGAAGCACAGAAAGCCCAGCTGTGTGCTTGGGAACTCTGGAGAAGTTTAGCACAGGAACCTCACATTCATTCCTGTCACTGTTTTAACTAATACCCATTTGGGACTTAAAATTTAATACTTAATGTTGTCTGTCACTGTTTCATGCAACAGAATCTTATTTCTATTTACATTGTACCGTCCCTAATGGATAAAGCCTTCCTCCATATTTTATGTCTCTACTTCAATTGAAATAGATGCTTAGTAGACATCTGATGGCTAACTGGTACATCTCTGGTAGATCTACCTGACAGCTTAACCGGACAGAATCGTGAAATGTCTCAAAATCTTTCTCTCTCCATCTCAGTTTGACTTCTTCGCACATGTTATCTTCATTCTTTCTTGGAGAGGTTGCCAGCTACTTCTAGTTCAGGACTATAGCCACTTCCATTTCTTTTCTGAATTAGATACCTACAGGGTCGCTAGCCCACTTCGGTCAACACTTGATCACGAAAATGGTGCCTGTTACTGATGGAGCTGAGAGTATTATTCCTGTGGCCAATGTACTTATTTGCTAAGAATGCCTTAACAAAGTACCACAGATTGGGTGGCTTAACCAGCAGAAATTTATTTCTCACAGTTCTAGGAAATAAAAGTGCAAGACTAATGTGTGATCCAGTTGTCTTTCTTCTGAAACCTCTGTCCTTCACTCACAGATGACTGCCTTCTTGTTGCACACTCCTATGGTCTCTGATGACTTTTAAAATTTCCTTTCTCTACGGCACCAGTTATATTGGTTTAGAGATCATCTTAATGAACTCTCTTTTTTAACCATGATTACCTGTATAAAGGCCTTATCTCCAAAAAGAGTCATATCCCTAGTTCCAGTTAGAACTTCAACATATGAGTTTCAGGGTGAAAGTGATTAAAATGTGAAATATATATAAATATGCATGTCTATACATGATGAATGTCATTACTATGTATCAGAGAAGTATACTAATAAAAATCATGGGAACAATTTGAAAACAAAGTATTTCAGGTGGATACTACTCAGAGATGGATAAAAAAGTGAGGATGCTGTGACTGGAAGTTGCTCTGAGTCCTCATGCACAGAGGAAAACAGACCTCCAAGGAAGAAGCGATATTAGACACACAAAGTAACAGACATGTATTGTGTGTTTGATAAGCATCCACTGACTGAGAGTGGTAAAGTTCATGAGTTCTTTAAGCAGAGTGAGGGTTTTCTCCTTTCAGCCATTTTAAGGTAAGAGGATGCTGATCCTTTCAGTCTTCAGCCAGTGGCTACTCACAGTGCTGGGTCACACAGAAATCCGGCTGTGTCATTACTTGGTCATTTCCTGCCTTGCATGTAAGATTACACATGCTTTCTTGTCTTACTTCTGTTACACAGAGTTGGTCAAGCTGGAAACTTAGTGTTCTATGCTTTTGTCTCTCAAAAAATGTAGTAATGAGAATTTTAGACCTGATTGCCGACCAAGGAGAAGCCCAAAGAAACTATTAAATTATGCAAGTTCCTCCCTTCCCAGGGGGAGGGACAAAGGGAGAGCGGGAAAGCCCTTGTCACTTTGATAAGGAAAGTATGTGCACAAAATGCTCAACTCCATTGTAAACCTTAAATTCTGCGCGTGTACATATCAATAAAATGGGGGGGGGGAGAAAAAAAATAAAAATCTCAGTACAAATTTAAAAAAATTATGCAAGTTCCCTGACCACCCACACAGGCTGACCCAGCCATAAAATTCTCATCTCTGCTTGTGGAACCTAAATATCTAAATTAATTGATCACAGACAAAATCCAAAAAGGATTTTGAAAAAAATAGTAGTCTAGAATTGTTTTATTTTCTTGACATTGAAGAGAACTGTCAGTTGCTTGCTATAGCTTGAGTCTACACACTTCTGCCCAGTTGGCAACAGCTGTGGTATTTTCTTTGTCTGAACTTCCTGAGGTACTGTGTGCAATAGAAATACCAAAACTGTACCTGAAGTCATGGTAAGATGCCTGGAAAACACGGCTTCCTTCGAGATAGATGAAAGAGCTCGCCCACAGTGGCCAATGTATTTATTTTTCAGTCATCAGGTGCTCCCCCTGGGGATTACAGACCTGAGTAAATAAAGGTGCAGAACAATCTAGCTCAAGGTGTAGCTGCTGGGGGTGGAACTTCGCTCCAATACGGACCTGCTCCATGGGTAAACTTAACACATGAAAGAGAGCTACATTGTGCTGTGATTTTGACTCATACATTTATGCATTTTAAAATTTATGAGCAGCCAGGTATGGTAGCACGCATTTGTAATTCCTTCACTCAAGGCAGCTGCAGCAGCAGAATTGCAAAATTCAAGCCATCTTGGGGAGCATAGCAGCTAAACAAGTTCCGGTATCAAAATTAGAGAGGGGGCGGAGGGGGGGAGTTTTGGAGTGTAAATTAGAGCATAGGTCCTTGGCTCAATCCCCAGTACTGCAAAATAAAGTAAAGTAAAATATAAATATAAATCAGAGAGAGAGAGAGAGAGAGAGAGAGAGAGAGAGATGAGAAAGCAAGAGATTGAGAAACAGAAAGTTCAGTGTTGGAAGATACTGTGTTGACCCTCAGGACAGTTGCTGTCCCAGTCTCCTTCTGGTGGTAGAAGCAGAAATAGACTAACAACAAATCTACAAGTGCTATGGGCAAACACCGGGGCGGGGGGGGGGGGGGGTCAGTTTTCAGGCTTCATACTTTTTTACATTCACTTTCACAAACATCCAGGCCTTGCACTGACTTTTGATTTGTAACATATCATCAATATTAGAAAATAAAAGCCCACTAAACATGATGCATTTGCTGAAACACATACTACTTTCTAAATTGTATGGTATGTAATACAGTAGACATAAAGGCTACTGTTTGTTACGGCTAGGTTCTTGAACTCATTGTAAGCAAGGCAACTGATGATAGAAACAAGCCTTTAGTTTCTTTCAATCTGACACAACTTGTTAAAAATACATTGATGAAGACCTAAAATGAGGAGCTGTTGCAAACTGTAAACAAACTGAAGTGCAGACATATTCCCACACAAAAATCTTAGAATCTTCATTTCTAGTTACGGTTGTGATTAGAAAGCATACTTATCGTAGGAGAAATATAATTAACTGAATAATGGAGTATGTTTGAAAGATGTTTTACTCTGTTATGATGGGTTGGATGTGCCCCTGTCTGGAGTAGAAGCATAGACTAGATTGCATAGTAAACTCCCTTCAAAGCCTGTAATTCATTACATCAGTAATTTTTGAGACTTTTCTTTGAATTTCTCATAGCACCATCTAATGGTGGAATATAGAATTCTCTCTTCCTTTCTGAGTCATTTTAATTAATGACACCATAAAATCGTAGCAACAGTGCAGTCCTAGTATTGATAGTCATTTGGGCTATAAGAAAATTTGGCACATTCCAAAAGGTCAACTTAACCTTCAAAAAGACAAAAGCAGATAATTCATGTACCTTGAGAGGGCCGTTTCACAACCATTTGACACTATCTTTTTCTGAATATGTGTGAGAACCCAAGTACTGAAAAGAACTCTAACCTAGAAGTAGGTAGACTTTGTCAGTGAAGGCAAAAGTCAAGACTCCTATGGTTCAGGTAGGAAGAAACGTAATTCTAGTTCTACACAGCTCCTAGGAAAAAATAGTCCATTTGTGCCTTTCTTTTCTAGGCTTGCAGAGTGGCAATTCTTGTGACCGTTATTTTGTAGTGGAGTTCTCATGAAAATGTTGTGTGTTAGAATAGGTATTATAAATCTATAAAAGTCAGATAGAAATATTATTTCTATACTACTCAAGATTCCCACAAATTGATTTAAAGAGGAAAATTGAATAAGATTTTCAGTTTTCCAGAGTCACATAAAACTGTCATAACAATATATGTTATTCTTTTTAGAGGCATTCTGATTTGGAAAGAATCAATCTGAGTTTGGAAGAAATAATAAGTTAAGTTTAAAGATTGGGTACAACCACTGAACAGAACTGCTACTACTTTGACGCTTGCTTTATAGATAATTTCATAATTGGGTTTTAGGTTTTAGGCCCCAGAATTTTTTTAATGAATAGCAATCTATTAATGAATAGCAAGCAGTAATCTGATACTTGTATTTTATTCCATGTCACTGTGCATACTTCAGTCTTTTAACCCTCTCTGTTCTTTTATGGGATGGATATATTCATGTTCTTTTTAGGTGTGTGAGTGGAGCATTACTGGGTTACACATAAAAATCAGATCCATATCTAAATATAACTTTTGTAATGAAACTGAACCACTATGCTGTATTTTGAAGCTGCTTCTTTGTCGTATTGAGGATATAACTCTAGGTCTTTGCATTGAACTCCATCTCTAGCCCAATTATTTTTTATTTTGACTTTGAGACAGATCCTTGCTAAGTCACTAAGTTGGCCAGTCTGGGCTCAAACTTGTGATCCTCCTGCCTTAACCTCCTAGAGTGCTGGGATTTAAGGCAGTGCAGGAGGGGAAAAAAAGGGGTCTATTCAAAGAAACCTTATACTTGGAGAGATTAAATTTACTTACCTATTCTATTATTTGTATTATTTCATTAACTAACATAGTCCCTTTAATTTCTCATTCAGCATAGGAGATGTGCATGAGTGGAGTTAAGTTTATTTGCTTCTGTAAGGAGATGGCTGCTTTTTGTTTTGTTTTTGTTTCAAGATTTTGCTAGGGAACTCGGCAGCAGATGGAATTTTTCAGCTTTGGAGAGTTGGCACTCCAGTCCTCAGCACTTAGCAGTTTTCCCTTCGTACACTTGATGAACAACTACGTACTATATTTCTAGGAAACGTGGGATATCGGCTGTGACAAATGCCTGGGGTGAAGGGTAAGTTGAACATGGGTATAGCCACCAGCCTCGAGTGAGAGCCTTTAGAATGACAGCATCTCCTTGGGCCCCTGGAAAGGGCCAAGTATTAATTGTCCTGGTTTGTGAAGCTGCTTTCCTGGACTTCTTGGAAGCGTCACATGATATTCTTTATGATTCGCTGATTGTGTTGCTAAACTGGTTTGGAAGGCATCAATCTGAGAATGTGGATAAATGAATAGAAGTAGAGCCAAATTGTGTTTTATGAGAAATATATTATTTCGGTCGAATTAATGGTTCTTGAAAATAGTTTTCAGTACTAGTAATTGCCTTGGCCTGATTACACAGCTGTGGAGCACACTCGGTAGGTGCAGATGAAGCCATACTCTGTGAGGAAAACCCATCTGGGCCCCTTCACATCTCAGTGTTCAGGTTCAGATTTCTTACCTTCTCTAGGGGTAATCTCTATCACAGGGGCAATTATAATTTTTTTTCACTAGTGTTGTCAAGAGCACAGTTTGAGTTAATCTATTTAGATTGCTTGGGACAAGGCACAGGACCTCATAAATACTAAATATTGTACTTGTTATAAACAAGAATTAGTTCATAGTTACTAGCTACTACCTCTGTCTAGTTTGATAAGACTCATGCTTTTTCAGGATTAACTAATTTCAGTATAGCTTCGCCTAGACCTACACTTACTATCCCTGGCCCCTTTGTCTTAAAACAACCATTCTATTTCAAAAATAACTTATTCCTATGAGATGCCCTGTTGTTTCGGATAGCAGAACAACTTATTGATGCCTGGTTGATATGGAATGAAAATCTACAAATCAACCATATACCTAATTTTGACTAATCCAGCTATAATATAAAGGACAAATAAAAGCAATTTAGAATGTAATATGTACTTCAATGTATAAATGTTTGTATATATGATGCTAGAAAGTGATGGAACACTCAAATGTTTCCACTCGTATTTAGTTAGAATCACCATGAATGGGACAGCAACAAATTCAGACTGGGAAACTTAAGGTTCCACGCAGCACATTGCTATTCTGATGTTTTTACATGAAGTGCAGGCCCTCGCGACTGGGTTTCAGGTTCTCTTGTGCTACAAATAATGAATTAGATGTGCACATACTTGACACAGGAAAGTTCACTGAAGCAAGAATATACCAAGAGTTGGTGGGCTCATATTGATGAACAAACGTGGCGTGGCATAAGTACAGAACGTGGTTTGCTCAGGTTTAAATCCTTTTCCCGAGTTCCTACACACCTCCTATAATTTATTCCATTGCAATTGTATGCATGAGAGACAATCATTAACACGAGCCTTCTTCAGTGCTTTCCAGGAAAACAGGGTTACTGTTGGACCTGTGCTGGTTGGAATTTCCCAGGCAGGCTTGCAGATCTCTCTTTTCCTTGTCTTAGCTGCCACTTGCTGGCCCTACGGAGGCCTTTCCTTTGGTGGGGTTAGGTTTTTGCCAGAGGACATTGCTTAGGATCAGGAGACCCAGGGGATTGATTAGCCCAAGAGAGAGTTCCCATAAAGCCCAGTTATGCTGTCTATATTCATGTGATATCCAAAATGATGAACAGTTCTTGGGAAAGTCACAAATAAACCACAGCTTGGGGCTCTCTTTCTTGGCCATGGAATTGCATCCACGCAAAATTTAGTGAATATTAAAATGGAGAAAAATGAGCTTATATGTAAAATCGAGATAAGTTACAATTTAAAATGATTATCAGCAGGCCTTTCATCTGCATCAGCATTATTGGAGACAGTCAAAAGTAATGTGAGACATGAGGCAAGTCTTTATGATACAAGGTGGCATTTAGCATAGCAACAGCTATTATGGCATGTGCAGTGACCAATAGAAACAGACACCCAACTGTTTAAATAAACAGACATTGTACTTTATACACTACTAGCTCATTCATCCCCAAGAAATTTACTGTTTATTCTATAGAAGTCAAAATCTAACATTTATGACCCTTATCTGTTAAACTGCAGTAGCATTCCTAATAACTGTGGTACCACAGAATTTCCATTGGAAAGAGTGTCCTACATACTCAGGGATGCACTCCCCCATACGGTGGTCCTGCGGTCCCCTGCTGCCTCTGGGCAGTAAAGCCCTGCTCACCAGTGGCGCCCTACCACAAGAGCTCTGTGCGGGGGAGGCTGTTGCTGAGCCTGTTTCGGTCAGTACTGAGGGTCCGTGCCCAGTGTCTGAGACACCACGGCTGCTGATGCTGTTCCTTTCCCTCTTGTTCTTGGTACCATACCCCATCATCCCAGTCACAGCCTTGTCCAAGCCCCAAAAGCCCCTTTGTTTCTTCCAAAACTGGAATAAATCGAAAGTAAATTGATTTTGTCATTTCAGTATCAACATAGTTCTTTATCTTACAACTTTTCTATAATACTAAAAATTTTTAAAGCATACAAAAGATTGTTTAGCTAAAACCTGGAGAAAAACAGAGTGTATGAAATAAAAAAAAAAAAAACCCATGCTGACCGCTGCCTTCCTCTTTCACACCACCTTCTTGCCTTAGACGTCTCGTGTGCTTTACATCCTTCTAATTTAAGACAGGTTACTTTCCACAAAGCCTCCCGCACAGTTCTGCCAGTCAAAGCCAGACACGGGGGATTGTCCTTGGGACACACATTTGTTTCACACTAACACTCTGCCTCACTAGTAAATAGTAACCACATAGCATCTTGCCATTGTAATTGACCAAAAAGCTAAAAAAAAAAGGTTTTTCATCCTCTTTCTATTTTTGATGGTGTGTATAATACCACCAAGTTCTAACCGTGTCCCAACCAGACTTGAAATATTTCTCTTAAGTGGAGTCTAGATACAGGGCTGTATTTATCCTTCAAGTATAAAGCCATCACTATTTATATCCTGTGTTCCAAACACTGCAGAAGCAGGAAAGTTTACTTTGAATCTAAATACAGACTTAAGGAGAAGAGGAGAAATACGACATTCTTAAGTAAACTGGTTATGCCTAATATGTCTTCCTTGGTTCAATATTTTGTGATGTGTCTCTTTCCAGTTTGGGTCAGTCAACAACCAGTATTAGAACAGCTTGTGTCACTCAAGGGAAATAACTTTAAACTATATTCTTAGCAGGCTATAGTAAAACTCAAGATACCACCCACAATGTGATATTTAAAATTTTCCAATTACATAATTTATTGGTAAATCTACACATAGGCCATGCCAAGAGCAAAGTGAGAAATATTCCAGGTGCACTCTGAGTTCTCAATTAAAGGAAGCTTTTTACTGGTTGGACAGATTTTTAATATTGTATCTTGCCATGTGTAAGTTACTGAAACATTTGAAGCTGCTGGTGGGTTAAAAGCCCTTGATCTTACAGAATGTAACTCACAGAAGTGAGCAAAACTGAAAAGGAAAAAAAAAATGAACCTTCGAGTCTTGAGTCAATTTTGAAAATTTCTAGTTAGAAACACGTGTCCTAATGTCAACGGAAGCCCCTAGGTTGAATGAATACTGTCAGTTTTTTTAAGTGATTGGGGAAAATAAAACTAGACTTGAAGGATGGAAAAAAAAATGCTGAGTGAAGGGCAACCCTCTCAGAAATCAGCAGAGGTTGCAAGTTGGAGGCCTGGTGAGTAGATTTTTAAAGCACAACCACTGAAATCCTGAATTGCAAATCATTTGCAGGATATTAGTGACCCTACACTGCCGCTTTCACTGTAGATTTATGCAATTAAATAAACACTCTGGAGTTTAACATCACTCCTCATAGAAACTTGAGTGTGCTTTTTTCTAAATCTGGGTTATCGGTGACTTTTGCCCCTTCACAGGGGAGTGGCCCAGCAGCCAACTCAGGCGGGGGAGCCTAACCCAACCCCTGGGGACTGGCCATTTTTGGCAGAGGACCTGAACAAAATGATCTTTGAGACAATGCTGAAAATTGTATTGAGTTAAGCAAATAGTCAACCGAATTAAAACACCTGCCTCCAACAACAATATATCTGCCTCCAAAAGTCTGGGAATGATTTAAAAATTAAAATATATATGTATTTACGTTTTCTTGCTGTCAAGGTTGCAGGTGTTTCAGACACAATGCTGGTTAAGAGAGGAATCGGTCTTATTCAATACCCAATATAATTTCTGCCAAATTCTGTTTTTATAACCCCTTTCTGGCCCTAAGCAGCTCCTTCCAGCTCACCAAAACATTATTCTACCCAGCCTCTCTCTTCATTGGACTCTGTTTACTTTTCTCTCTCCAACTCACTTGCATGGATGAATCAATCTATTTATTTATTCTCCCTGTCCCACAAAGCATCACAAAGTCTTAGTTTCCAAATAAGCTTATATCCATTTCTCTTAGATGGAAAAGAGAGAAAGAAAAACCTATACTTGGATAATTTTTCACTGCTACCAGATAGCCTGAATTCTTTCCACTATGTACAATTCAAACTCTTAAATTCAGCTTCCAGAGACTGGATCTACACAGCCAAAAATAAGAATTCCAGTGGCTATCTCATGACTTTGAGCCTCTGACTAATACCAGAGCTCAAACGTTATTGAAGTGACGGGTTTACGCTCCTAATTTTTTGAAGATGATTGGGCCATTATGGAGTGCCACAAATTATTTTCCCTAAGGTATTTAATGTATTTGATAAAACTTGCAGGACATAAGTGACTTCTTAACCCCTCTCCACAATTCAAAACATTGAAGTAATTATATTGGCAGGATAGTATTCTAAATTCAGGGTTCTATTTTCCTGAGAGAGGAGAGGTCCTCTATACATGTCAACAATCAAACAACTTCCTAGCCAACAATAAAGTAAAATTTATTTTGTAACCTGAAATTTCCTACTCCCCCTGCCCTCAGACAAATTTCATTAAAGTCCCAGTTCATAGAGACTAAGAGGAGAGATGGTTAATTTGGAAGAAAGGATTCGTACCTTTTTCCTCCTTCCTCAAGATGTGTGGCCTTCTTGATCTGAAGCTGCAGGCAGGCAACAGGACCCTTTCGAAAATTGACTTTAATCAAATGTTAACAGTAACCGTTGCAAACCAGAGGTTCAAATCTAGCAATGCTACAGGGACCTGCAAACAAATGTTAATCTAAACAGTGTGTTCTTGTCAAAATCCTAAAACAAAGAGTAAGATGTGTTAAATTTCTAGAAAATAATTCATAATGCAATGATTGCATTTACACGCACACATGTGTGCATTTAGAGTACATATTATCTATATATATCATATAGATATTTATAAACATAAATATTTATATAATTTTGACTCTACATTAGATGAGACAAGAAAGATATCTGAAGAAACTGACGACTACCTTTACAGAAGTAGTAGCTTGAACTTCATTTCCTGGTTTAATTTCTACCAGAAAAAGAAATAGGTTAAAATCCACACAGAAGAGGAAGAAATTACTCAAAGCTTTAATCATCCAATTAACATTTTGGAAGACAGCACCTATTTAGTTCCTCGGATATAAAAGCCTTTCCTCTTTTTGTTCTATGGTTGCTTAATTCTTCAGTCATTTAGGAGGCTGGAAGGAGGGCAGATGTACTCCTAGCTAGCTAAGATTAGGAGCAGAGACACCGGTTCAGAAACTCCCCTGGGTTCTACCTGACTTCTGACTCCTACCTGGTCTCTCTAATCTACTAGAAATGGGCTTTTTTGGTGTGCGGCAGCTCAGCCTGCCTCAAACCCCACAGATTCTAATCACGTTGCTGGCAAACTGGAGGGAAAAATCCTCAGGACAAATGGTTTAGTAAGAGTATATTTGCTCAGGCTCCTAACCAAAACATTTTTGTGACATATTCAAATGTCCTGATCTACTTGAATTTGAATAACTCATTAGTCATTCCAATATAGAATTGTATGACTAATATTACATCATTTATTCTAGAAAATTCTCCAGAGGAAAAAAGTTTAATATTAATCAAGTGATTAACTTCCTTTCATGGTAGGTGGGCTCAGGCAGCTATTTTATTGTCATATTTGTTACACCCTGTGTATTAATATTTGTTGGAAATTGTATTTCGAATCATTATTAATGATGCTCATTAATTTATGCCAAATTACTCATCTTGGTCCTTGCTGAAGTAATAATGCATTTTTCTTTCTTTTTTTAAAAATTCTTTTCCCCTGGAAAATTCATGCAGAAAAACATCAAAGGAAAATTAAGCTGCCATAAAGTAATAAAACAATCTTTCATGCTGTTTGGTCATTGCAGTGAAATCACAGGGCAAGAAAATTGAAGTAGTAGTCTAGACATAGCTTTTATTACCAAGGAAAATGTACAGAATCCAAGGTTCTTATGCTGTCATGGTCAAAACACAGAGCAGTCTGTGGGGAAAATTGTTTCTGTAGAATTGCATGACTTTGACATTTCTACTGAAAAGGAACAGAATGGAGAGCATTTATGGCTTTTGCCTTTCCTGAGTGCTCAATAGGCATTTGATGGATGGATTGGTTGGTTTGTAGAAATTTTATATAATGGCTACCCCTTTAAAAGGCACCGTTATGTCATTGATCTGGTCATTTTTTATAGGTCAAATTGTGTTGCCACTTACATCAGGACATGGACTGCATCTCATTTTCTATAGCAAAGTGCAAATTATTATTTTCCCCCAAAATTGCAGTGTTAAAGTCATACACTATTTATATTTGTGACTTGATATACGCCTACAGGGTAGCATCATACAGAGGAAACCAATGAGAGGAAATTAAGATGTTGGAGATATGCAGGTAGTAATTCTGTACTGCCTGGTCTTGAGAAATGGTGAGTTGCTTCAGTTATTCCAGAATTATACATGAATAATAGCTGTATATACTTATTGTGTGCATTCTTTCTAAGATATCCTGCTTAATGCATGAAATGAAAGCAAAATCTTATTATGACTTGATGTATTTGGAATATATAGAACCCCAACTTCATGTTCAAGTCAGGAATTATCTAGGAAGTTTGGTTTGTGTGTTATAAATCTGTTGACTAAAAATGAGTTCTAATTTGTGGTGCTTGAAAAGATATTTCTCTGAATGAAATAAAGAGGAATAGACTTAATTATTTAAGCAACTGTGGCAATGCTATGTTTACTCTATTCACATAATCTAGGACGGAATATTTTTAAATAAGTGAAACACAGCAATTTTTCTGCCTTCTTGGTATATTTCAGAGCTAATTTGAGGTAAGTCATTAAAATGATCCAGGTATATGTATATGGGCCAATTTGTAAGCTGAATGTTATCATTGTGCATTGTAAACATGTACTAACATTAAGAATAATTTTGACAAAAAAGGAATGGGTACCTTTCCAATCTACTCACAAGTAAGGCACTGTTTCTAACTCTTATATACGTATTTGTCTTTATATGCATAACATGGGCTTGCATTGGTTTTCTCTCTCCATGGCACTGTGGTGTTTGTTACATTGGCACAATATTCTATATCCGTGTCTACACACTGCAACAGCAGCATCTAGACAGACTCAGCAAGGGATCTGGGGTCACTGTCTGTCAAAACTTCCTGTTTTCTTCTTGGAAACCAAATACCAAACATTTAAGAATCAAATACACACACAAAAGATTTAGGTTAGTACTTTATCTGATAGTAAATTATGACTGGAACTTCTTAGCCGTTAAATCAATTAAGAAGGAATCACATCTTAGCTGTACTTTGAAATTTCCAAACTTAAAGTCTCTGGACTATAACACATTATTATTATAAGTTATTATATTATGTATTGTGTAATTTATATATTATATTTATTATAAGCAGCAATTATTTCATGCAGTTTGAACATTGAATATATGAAAAATGTTGTACAAAATACTTTAAGGGGATTTTCTATTTCTGTGAGCATCCATTTGAGTTAGGTTCTTATTACTATTATTATCTTCTAAATGAAGATAATTTATTTTTAAAAACTAAGGAATTGACTCATTGCATACATATGAATAGATATTCATTAATAGACAAGAATTAGTATTTTCCTAATGAGTGTTTTTTATATTATTTATAAAATATTTTTGAAAGCATTGGCCTGTAACGTGTTGGACACGCTAGGTTTGCTTCTGTCTTCTCAGACCCGAGTTCAGTCTCCTTGGTAACACAAGTGGAACTTTGGCCCCCAAGGTCATTTCTTGCAGGCCGTACCTATGTGGAGTGGACTTTCTCTTGGCTTGTAGCTGACGACAATCTCTTCTACAATTTCCTTACTTTTTGTGAATCCAGGGTCTTTTTCATCATTAGGCCTCTTGGCCTTAGGTAGTCGATCTGTGAGTTGTGACCCCAGGCCCCTTACTGGAGCTGCCAGGGTGATGCTCTTGCAGTGTGTAGACACAGTTATAGAATATTGTGCCGATCTAATGAACACCACAGTGCCATGGAGAGAGAAGACCAGTGCAGGCTCGTGGTGTGCCTGTCTCCCAGGGTTAAACATGTTTGCATTGTGCAACGGGAGAAAAGATTTCCAGATGCGACTCGCTCATTGTGGTCATTTTGTTGCCCCCTTTTGGTTATGACAATGCCTGTTTTCTCTGGTTATTTGGATAAGAAGAAACTGAAATTCGCTTATTAAGCCTAGATTTTTTTTCAGAGATCCTTTATCAAATACCAGGTTTTTTATTTTTAATACTAGACTTGCAATAAATGGGGAAAAAAATCTCTGCCCTTATAAAGCTTACTACCCTTCCAGGTGCTTAAAATGATCTCTCCTCTCCAACTGCCAATGAACGCTCAAGTCTACGAACTTAATTCTGTCTTAGCATGTTTCCTCAGTCTTTTGTACCTGCTCTAGAAGTGAAAAGTAGCTCACGTTCTCCAAATATTTTTTTCCAGAGATTGACGGCTTAAATTTTAGAGGACCCAGCTATAGATTGATCTCCCATGAAGTTACTGGGCTTCTCACCAAGGAAAAGGCAGCTGGTCAGCCAGCTCTGTGGAACATACCTAATTCACAGAAGGATGGCCTTTAAGTTCTGGCTGAGAGGCTCTTATCACTTATTTCCATTTGGTCAGACATAGTATATATTAAAATTTATAACTTTGGACATGGAATCACAGAAAATTAAAACTGTCAATGACCTTAGATATTATGTATTCACTCAGCAAATATTTGTTCAATATACGCTGTACTTTACCACTGTTTTTTTTTTTTTTTTTCATTATCGAACAAAACAAGAACCCATTAAAAGGTGAAGGTATTTTCTCTCTTCTAGGATGTGGCAGAATTCGGACTATGTCTCTACCATTTTCAAAACAGGTACCAAACCCTCATTGAGTGATTTTGCCAACCCTTTGTCATTTTCACCCATAGACCTCTAACCACTGGCACCTTCATTCATGGGTAGAATTTTTATGCACTTTTTTCTTTGTGTAGTAAAATAAATATTAGGTTGAACATCATAAATTTCCGATATTTGATCAGAGCTCAGCTGTTTGTTTGCTTGTTCATTTGTTTGATTTTTACCTTACAAGAGGCAGTGTCATCTGGCTCAACTTTAGTCGTCTTCTGCTGACACATATAAAGGCTCTGTTTGAGATAAAAGTTAGTATTATTTCACTATTTTTCTGTGTGTGTACCCGTGTGCTAAAATGCACACATACATGTGTAATTGTTTCATAAAGATAAAACTTGGGACCAATTTGTGTTTTCCAGGTGTGTGTTTGTGCTCAATACTTTCTGTTTGCCCCCTGCCTCATTCTAGACCCTTCTCCGGGTAGCCATCCTCCATATAATATATCATTATTTCATTAACCTCTGTCTCTACCATTTGGCCCTTTCATTACTGGGCTCTGGCTTGGAAGTACCTGTGTTCCTCATCTGTAGCTATAGAGGTTGCTTGTTGGCCTGTTCTAGAGCAAGGGGAAAGTTATTTCTAGGTATGACTTCAGTGTGTGTGTGCATACAGTCTTATTTATCACACATATAAATTTTGAGGTTATATTTGCATAGCTTTTACACCTGCAAGCTAAGTACTAAGACTTACAAATGCCTTGAGGGAGGAATAACAGTTAATAGAAGCAGTACTTAAATTTAATTTTTAGTTATTAATTAAGGCTATTATCTTCACTCCAAATTTTATAATAAAATACTGGCTAACTTTAGTTTTTAATACAGAAATCAAGACAATATTCAAACATTTATGAAGTATAATTATACTCTTTGCTGTTATTTTTGTATTAATTACTAGCCATGAGCAAAACATTAAATCAAATGTGATACACGTTTGACAGCTAATCTTGAGTAGGACAAATATTTTCCAGGGTTTATTCTTAGCCTGTGGTGTGTATAATCATATGCAACATAGAAGAAGATAAAAAAGTAACCAAAGAAAATATTTTTAATTCGTCAGAATAACATTTTGGTCTCTAAGCACTGGTTAGCTTAACCCTTCTAAAACTAATTCATTATTAGAACAAACATTGACTAGGTACCAGTCATATGCCAGCATTGTGTTCAGTACTGTAGGAGGTTCAGAAAATTCATAGAAATCACTATCTAGACTCCGGAAAGCTCTTTGACAATGTCAAAAGTCTTCAAGTGTTGATTGGCAAGAGCCAAAATGAAAACTCAGGTTTCTTAACTCTCTTCAATTTTCCTTTACACATAACTGCACCCCAGTCAGCAGGCTCTCAGTACGGAGCCAAGCAGACATTAAGAGGCATGAGAAAAGCAGTTCCTCATGCATCCCTAACAAATTGCTCATTTTGACTCTAGGCAATCAGTAAAGTTACAGGCTCCAGTGCTCTCTGAAATAAGCTAAGGGTAGGCAATAAATAAGACTACAGCACCATCCACCATGTGCTCTTTCACATTGGAATCTATTACACATGCAGTCTTCAGATGAGGCAGGAAAATCCTCATGCTAGGCCCTTCATATTTAATTACTTCCTAAAATTCTTAATAAGTGCATGCCAATGAATTATAAGGCTATTTAAAAGATTGTTTCATCAAATCCCATCTCCCAAATTTCTTCTAATTAAAAGCTTGTTTTAGCATGATGTGTCAGAAATTTCTAGGTTCTTTGAATGCATCGAAGTGTCAGAGAAACGAACAGGGTAGGAGAATGGGATAGACATGGATTTTCCTATTGAGGGAGATGTTTGTTGCTGGTTATGTCTAATGAAAGTTGTAAGAAGAATGTCTTACTGGTCTTGGTGGCCCATGCTTGCAGTCCCAGAACTCTGGGAGGCTGAGGAAGGTCGATCATGAGCTGAAGCCAAGCCTGGACAATTTAGTATGACTGAGTCTCAGAATTTAAAAAAAAAAATGTTTTTAAAAGACTGGTGATATAGCTCAGGCTAAACACACACACATACACATCACATACACATACACACACGAAAGAAGGTCTCCAGAGAAATCTTTGATTCTGTTAAATAATAAAGTAGGACACTCAATTGTTTCCACAACTACTCATAAAAGTATGATAAATCCATCTGCCTCTTTTCTAGATGGTAATAGAAAATGTTTCCAACTCTCAGCTGAAATGAAAGGAAATGGAAATGTTGTCAAGAAATAGCAATTACCGAGTATTTTTAAAAGAAATCATAAAAAGAAATCATCACTAAGCCAGAATAATACAATGGGAAATCTAGAAATTACTGATACATGCATACACACACACACACACACACACACACACACACACACACACACACACGTAATTATAAAATTAATTCAATCAGTACGCAAATCCATTGATCAATCACAGCTTCAGGGTCTGATGTGGGAATTTGACAGCTCTGGCTCTGCATCTCTCCATCCTCAGGTTCAGTCAGGGATCCTCCATAGTTTCTTTGTTCTTTTGGCATATTTTTCGACTACATCCTTAAAGTCACTGAGAACTCTGCTGCTGAAGCACTTAGAAAGCCTGGCTCCTTCAACATCAGCTATGCTTGTGCTTTTAAATTGATGCAATGCGTTTTGGCAGAAAAGGAGGAAGGAAATCAGACTAAATTATACTGTTCTTCTATTGTATCAAAGAAGGCTATGTAATAGGCCCTTCTGGAGAAACATGCATTTTTTTTCTGGTAATATCTAAAGAAATACATCTATTAGTGAGATCTTAATTTCCTTTTTGAAAATTTAAAGGATTGCATGAACTTTTAAAAAGTGTGATACCCATGAAAAGAAATTATCTAACAGCTCTTCATTTGCCGCCTTCCAAAACAAAGCAATCTGAATGTTTTCTTTATTATGATGTATTAGAACTTTATTAATAAAGAAGCCTTAAAAATAAGTTATCATGGGTGGGCATGATCACACCTGGCTAACTAATGAGATTAGGGGATACATCAAACAGGTTGGCTGTGGCTGACTTTTAGTTAAGAATGGACAACTTAGTAAGATTGTTTTAAATTAGACAACAGTAGTATTGATAAAATACGCATGAGGGTATAATTTAAGGGCTCTGTTCTGTTTTGAGAACCACATAGATTATTTGATTTAAAAATAAAGCACTGTGGCCTCTAAGTAGAGAAACAAGCACTCCCATATGCTCTTGGTGAAAGTGAAAATTGGGGTGACATTTTTGGAACACCACTTGGCAATGCTTATCAAATTGCCAATCCATTTACCCATTGACCTGGTAATCACACATGCCCAGAAGAATATGCCCTGAGATAAACTGTGAAATGCACCACAATAGATGTGTGAGTTCATTGCAGTGTTTTTAAAATCGCAAAATAAAAATAGTACAAAAATAATATCCATGCACAATAAAAGGAGAATTGTTAAAGTAATTCCAGGTATGGTGGCACGTGCCTATAATGCCAGCACTCGAGGATGCTGAAGAAGGGCGATTATAAATTGACACCCAGATGAGGCATCTGAGCAACTTACTGAAACCCTCTCTCAAAATATTTTTAAAGGCTGTAATGTAGGTTTATGTGAAGGTTCTGGATTCAATCCTCAGTATTGTAAATAAATAATTAAATAAGCCATCACACCCAAGCTCTAATAATTTTTGACAGGTGATCTAACTTATATGTGGTCTCACATTGTCATGATAGAACACACTCCTTTATGATTAACTGGATCTGGATGTTTCTGGATGGTGATTTGGTTCAAATTGTTTGATTGGATTGTCAATAGTACACATCTGAGTTGATCGTATGGTTCTGTGGTAGGAGCTTGAAAAACACGCCTTTGAAATCTCACCACAGTGAGAGGACAACCTTCCTCTGATGAATGTCTGCTTTCAATGCCATTTGAGGCAAAATATCATATTGAGACCAGGACCATTTGGGCCACCACCACATTATTGTAAACAGTCCACTTCTCATTACCAGTTTCCAGTTGCTTTACAAAAAAAAAGGATGCTTTTCCTCGTGTTTAATGAGCATATGGAAGATGTTTGTGTCATCAAATGAACTTTGAGTGTATGAAGAACACACATATCAAGCTTACTTACATATCCCAGCTTCTTCATGGAGTCATGAATGCTTGCATGATGGCTGTTCAGTGTTTCTGCAATCTCTCATGTCGTGTCAATGAGTGTGACTTGATCAGTGCCTTTATTTCGTCGCCATCCATCTCGGTGTGCCTCCTGACTGAGAAGTGTTGGGATCGAAATGACCCTTCATGAATCACTGTTGGCACTGCCTTTCTCACAGAGCACTGTCACTGTCACCTGCCCACAACGTTTCACAAGCTTGATGTGTTCTCTTCCCTTTACAGTAGTAAAACAGTAAAATGTGGGAGGAATGCAGTTTCATCTTCCATCTTTGAATTGTTGCAAAATCTATGAACCTCAGCCACATAGTTCATTTTTTTAGAATGACACTAGATCTGTCAGTTGTCAAATGACATAGCAATAACATAGAAGCAAGTGATTCTAATACTTAGAAACATGAACTAACACTAGCTGTTGCAAAAATGTTTCATGACCTTTTTGACAACCCAAAATGTTGCTATGAATCGAACATCTGAAAGAGTCATAAAGAAATAAGCCAGACACAGGCCATGATGAGCTTTCTTTTGGGTAGAACAGAAAAAACTATATAGGTTGGTATATAGAGGTATATTGACAGTCTTACCAATTTATGTATTGAAGAAACAAATATTTCCGACCCATTGTTCTTACCCAGATTTCAAATATTAATATATAAGCAATAGTTTTTGGTAAAGAGTGGTCCTACTCTGGTGTGGGTTATATGTTGCTTTTCCTTTTAATTTGATAGGTTTCTGTAAAATTTGATTTTTTTCACTAAGTGTATGCAATGTTTAAAAACTTTTTAAACTTATCAATATGTGTTAAGTAACTCACAAATTCCTTTTATTTTAATGTAGTTAACACTCAATTATGCAGATAGAGACTGTTTTTGAAGTTTCTATGGTCATGAAAAATGTGAGACTTTCTAGCATATATTGTACTGTCAAGAACGGACCTAAATTTTTCCATAGTATATTTGTATGAACAACAAAATTCAGCTTTTCCAGTTGTCATTCCTTTCTTGAGAGTGCATCCCTTGGCTGTATGGAAGACAGACCTGCCTTGGATTAGGCAGTTAGCAGCACAGAACCTACCTCCTCTTCTGGGCAAGAAAGTAGAGAATCAGTTACTGCTAGTGCTGTCCACGTCTGTGGTAAAAGAACATACCAGAAATCGGAGGCCTGTCTGAATATACCTTTCTATTTAATAGGTCTGACTTGGATTCCGAAGGGAGGGGCAATTTTTCACTGGCCCAGTGGTTTGACACAATTACTTTTGGAAGTAATTCCTAAAGGAAGCAACTGAATGACAGCCTTCTGCTCTTTTGAATCTTTTCAGAGTTGCAACTTTCTGTGAGTCCCTCGGTGTGTCTGAATCAGAGATTGCGATCACAGCCAAGTACTTCAAGTCACCTTTTAAAAACTGAGAGGCCGCACATGTGGAAACCAAGGGACGGGCATCATGTGCAGCTGTAAGCTAATCATTTGAATCGTTTCATCCAGCACACATTCTCTGAGATAACTAACAAAAAAGATACAGAGAAGATCTGTGGCGGGAATGGGATGTAGTTTCTGTTACATAAATGTTCAGCTGTCCTTTCTTAATAAAGAATGTCATCATTGACTTTCTTGGAGGTGAATTGTAAATGTCTCCTGCCAGAGAGTAAATATTTGGGTAAATTAGAGTTGTATCCATTCAGTTACATTAATATAAATTGGATTTATAACCTCAACAATATGAAACTATAACATTTTAACTTGCATTTTGTACCCAAATGATAGTGCCTTAGTCTCTGAGTGTGACCGAATGCAGTTTTGTTTTTCTATCTATTAAGTTATTTTTATGGTGCTTGGGATCTAAGCAAAAATCTGCCAGGTAACAAGTTGTGCAAAATCCCTACAGGGAAAAGATTTTAGGATGGAGATAAATTACAGAGAAAAATTCAGAGATTTTAATAATCTTACCAAGACACAAATGAGCCTGCCTTATGGGTTTTGTAGTTATTAAGGAGCAAGTCAGCAGCTAATACTATTTATTAGAAAATCATGCACATCTTTTGCTTGTCTAAACTTTAAAAGTAAAAATAACACATTTTCTCATTGATCCAATTTAAATATTTAATACATTGAAGCATGGTGCCAGGCAAGAAAATTTATACAGTTTAGTATCGCTTAAAACATTGGAATATTTTTTCCACACAAAACACTAAGCTAGTTCCATTTGTCTTTGGTAGACTGGAACTACTTTATTAATATTTCATTCTCTAAACTAGCATTTGATTACCAAGAGGGGGGGATATTAGGTAGCCTGGAACTACTTGGGAAGGTGTTTTGGCATTCAACTTTGTGAACTCTTCACTATTACAAATATTACATCTTTTCCCTGACAGAAAAAAGATAGAGCAATGGTGGGAAAGCAAGAAGCGGAAAATGAAGAAACTGTTTCACTACTCCCAAACTGTATTTTGTGTCCCTTTTCTTG
Organism: Ctenodactylus gundi; assembly: GCA_004027205.1. NCBI lineage: Eukaryota > Metazoa > Chordata > Mammalia > Rodentia > Ctenodactylidae > Ctenodactylus > Ctenodactylus gundi. The sequence continues at coordinate 44,083 of PVKB01006002.1, forward strand.
TGGCCATGCCATGAATAATCTCGGGTCACAGGAGATTGTGACTAATTTAATTAAAAAAAAAAAAAATCTTTAAGCCTTACTCTAAATAGTGTTGACCTAACTTATCTCTTCTCTCTGTACGCCCCCTGGTGGAGATACTAATAAGCAATTGAAATTGTTGATAACCTGCCCGCTGAAGGCTGGAATCCAAAGAAGGATAAAAGGGCATACTTCACCTTAAATTATGGACCACTAACTATGTTGTTTTGTTCCTCAGGAATCAAACAACAATCTTTGCACCACAGGAAGCCATCTTTAGAGCTGAAGATCTATCCGTGATTCTGAAAGCATATGTATTGGTGACATCCTTAACCCCTTTGCGAGCATTCATTCATTCAACCGGCACTGCGTGGAGTCCACCAAAGAAAAAACGCTTCACTGTCAAGGTAAAGGCCTCGTTGAAGCTGTTATTTCACACAAAATGTGATAAGTAAAGTGAGTTGGGCTGCCATTCTCTGACCTTTATGGTTATCAAATCCCTTTGAACAAAGATTGCATCTTTTTATTGCTGCAAGCAGAGATTTTCATTTAATAGGTACAGGTTCAAAAACGAACTGGAAATAGCTTAATTCACCAGGGATCATGGAGGCTACATCTTCTTATTTTTCTTAACTCATCATTTTGGTTCAATTCTTTGACCTACACGGAGCTGGGTCTTGGCTGTGTTCTGTTTTTCTTGACTTTCTACTTAACTAGAGAAAATATAGTCTATGCAACAAATGAAAATCTAATTTTGTTGTGATGCTTTTTGCTTTATCCTTAGAAAGTATAATGTCTCTTTCATCACACTAGTCAATATAAGAATATTTGATGAGTTAAAGAAACTCCCAAGTGTGCTGTATATAGCAAGCTATGACATGAAGGATAATGGGGACGCTTTCAGGGAAGAACTTAATAACCCCAAAAAGTTTCATTATGAAAGGTGACTGAGGTTAAATCATTTTCAAAGTAAGATCTTGTGAAGACAAGACATATTTGGTAAAATTTCAGGAATGTTTGATTTTACAGAAATATTCAGCATACAGATAACAGTTTTAAGAGGTTCAAAAGTGACTGGATTCGACGTATGTTCCAGATTTAACCTTACACGAATTGCATTTTGAGTTTTGGAGTATTCCAATGATGAAAAATCATACGTAGGCTGTTTATGTATTGTTAATTAAACATGTCAGAATGCTAGCTGATGTAGATGTTACATAGACTTTACAAAAAACTGATGTTTTAGAGTAATGATATCGGTAACTTCACGCTCTTAAAGTTCCTTCCTTTGCCTTAATAAAATCATCCTATATTAATTATATTATATCTACGATTTTCAAATATCCTTGAAAAAGTGGAATCTAATTCAACCTTTTTCCCCTGCAAGGCTTTATAGCAGCCATCTATATTTCCCCAAGTACCATCATTATTCCTACCTTTTTTCCTTCCTTTTAGGAAATTACTGATATTTGACTTGTTACCTATAAAGAATTCTGACTTCATAGGTTCAGCCCGACAGTTGGAAATCAGGTACAGAGAAGTCACACATTAGACTCTTCAAATCATGCCATGCTATTCATAAATTCAGCAAATCTTATCTCTGGATCACAAACACATGCTTCTTCATTGTCTTCTAATAACTTTTTAATTTTTCCTAAACATATAAATATTTAATTAAAAAAGAGCTTCTAATATGTAGTCAAGAAATCCTCCCAACACTGTAGGAAACTGTTTCCCATGAGTTGAATATTACCTTTACTGTGTAAGTTCCATATGTATACAGAGCTGCCTCTGAATTCTGTTCCAGTTGTCCCACTACTTCTATCACCCTCGCACTGTAAGCAGGCTTTAATATCTGGTGGGAGAGCCCTCTTGTTTTCCTTTTATTTTCAAGATTAGATTGATATATTGTAAACATATATTTCCTTCATCATAAACTTTATTTTCCTTCTTACGGTACATTTTTCATCAGACCTTCACATCGAGCTACATTCCCAGGCACCAGTTTTTATTTTTTATTTGAGTGAATCTCTCACTAAGGCACTAAGTTACCCAGGCTGGGCTCAAACTTGATGTCCTTCTGTCTCAGCCTCCAAGAATGCTGGAATGACAAATAGTCATAACTTCTCCTGGCTTCCTCGTGACTATATTAAAACATTGTTAACCAACATTTTCAAGAGAAGTAGAAATAGCAGAATTTAAAATCAATCAATCTATACATTATCTGCCTTGATATATATATATATATATATATATATATATATATATATATATAATGTTTGATCTTTCCATGTCTGTATGAGAACATTTATTATGAGAATTTATTGATTGAATTCTGGAGGCTGGAAAGGTCCAAGATCTGCTACTTGTAAGTCAGAGAACCAGGAAAATTTGGTGTGCAACTGAGTTTGACTCCTGAGGCCTGACACCAAGGAGCTCGAATTTGAGAGGACAGAAGATAAATGAGCTGGGTCATTCTTGGAACAAGCAGATTGCTGGAATTTATTTCTTCCCTCTCATCTTTTTGTTTCATATTCTTCCTTTCAAAGTATCCTTTCCCGGGTTTCACTGTAAAGATTGCGTATTCTGTGAGTTTCGCAGTTGTTCATTTCTAAGGCATGGCATCGTTGAGTGGTCATCATTAGTTTCAGGCGTGCCCTCTTATTGACACCTTGGACTGTCACCTACTCAGCCCCCTCAAACCTCCTGGGGTCTTTATACTACTGTCCTAAGTCCCAGTATCACACTGTGAATTTGTATTTCTGAGTGACATAATCATTTCCCCGGTGTCTTTTCTTCTCTTTTCTTTTTTCTTTTGGCCTTTTTTCCCTTCAAAAACAAATGAACTTCATCAAAGAGTCAAGTCCATCACTCTGACTTCCTCCGTTTAACATATCCTTCTATATTTGTTCCTTTTCTCAGTCATTTGCTTTTAATCTGTACCTGAAGTCTTTATTTCTAATTTTGGAAATTCGATCATTATAAATTCTCGAAATATTCTTTGTTCATTTTTTCCCTTTCAATCTCTGTTGTCCAGAATTTGAATCTTCCGTTTTCCCTCAGTATTTGTCCTTTTAAAAATGTATTTTTCTATAGCTGTATTTGCCTTTCGGGGGCATTTCTGCTTCCTGGGGCAGACCTTTGAGCTTATCTTCCAAGTCATAAAGTCCTTACACTGCATCTGTCCTGTGGTCTCTATCAGCTACTGTTTTTCTCTATTTCAATTACTTATTTAATGTCATATGTACAATATATCCTGATGTCCTTGACCTTAACTGTTACATGTTCCTTTATTAATGTCTTTCTATGGTTCCTCTTTGTTATTTTTAATTATTTCTTTTCATATCTTATATTACCATTATCTTTTGTCATTTCCTTGCACATCTTAATCACGTGTCTCTTACCTTCCTGGTCTGCCCATTTTAATAGTCTGGTACAAATTGTTCATTCTCTTGCATTTCTTTTAAGGTGACTGTACCTTTCATGTATTTCCCACTTTGTCCTTTGAGCTTAAATTCTCACACAGATAGTGGTCATTCCAGCTGAGATAGCTTTTGAAGAAGGCCAGTTTTTTGAGACTCTGGGCACTGCAGAATCAATTCTGCAACCATTTCCCTTTCTTACCACTGTGCCAGATAACTTCTGTGCTCAGACTGCTACCCACTAAACCAGTTTTAAAGCCCTGGAAGGCAGCGCATCCCTACAGAGTGTCCACCAAGCCTCAGGTTTGAGGGAGAAGAGAGTGAACATGTGAAGGCCACTTGTGACACACAAGCTCTTCACCTGAGCGACACGTTACACCCAAATTATTCAGCAACCTGAATTGTGGGTCTGGATTTAGCATCCCTATGAAGAAAGCAGTAAGCTGCGATTGCGCTAGAAAACAGAGGGGTTAAGTGGAACGGGGACCTGAGTAGTGTCTCCAGCCTGTCCTGTCTCACAGAGTCAGCATTTTACCCCACCATACTAGCCCTCTCGGTCCACAGCCACGATGGTCAGACCCCTTCAACACAGCTTTCAGAGTCTCTTTCACACAGGGTTTTATTATTTCTCCCTGTTTATCAAATCCACACCCAAGTCTCCTTTCACTGTGTTAATTCATCATCTTAACAAGAAACTGAAGCTCCTAGATATTCTCAGTAAAATTTTTTTCAAGTGGTTTTCCTTTTTTTTTTTTTTTGTTTGCTGAAGTACCATTCTGCCCACCCCAAAAGAAATGTATGTCTAGAAGGAATGATAAGCTTTTTTTGTAATCATTTTTATTTATGCATTCTCTTGAAGATAAATCATGAGAAAAGAAAGCTCTTTGTGATTTGGTTCTCTTTATATTTTCAGGCTTTATTCCCTGTTTTTCCTATTCACATTTTTGTCATGTCTGAGGGACCGATGCAAGCTGTAGTTGTAGCAGGAAAGCATGCAATCCTTGTCATTGTCATCCTGTCCTTGGGATTTATTTATTCAAGATCTCACCTGTTTATTCTGGACAGTGCTGTTATCTGCCCTCTGGGGAATGGAAGTGGCTTCTTCCCGGGTTACTGTGCACAGAAATGGCTTTTTCTGTCTGAGGTCAAAGTTGTGCTTGATGAAACAGGTAGATTTTAGGAAGCAAGGACTTCACTTAAGACGAAACAGTCACAGATCTCTAACATCATTACTTTCTCCTGGTATTTTTAGAAAAAGATACACAGGAGTGTCTCAATGCTAACGTGGAGGACCAAATGAAAACCTGCTCTAAAGACTTATCATGCCATAGACACATATTATGAAGCTCTCTTCTTAAATTACACAAAGCGCAATCTGTGTGTGTGTGTGTGTGTGTTGTTTATGTGTCCCTGTGTGTTTGTGCTTGTCTGCGTGTGTTTTTTGTGCATGTCTATGTGTGGGTGTGCTCTTTCTGTGTCCCAAATTCAGAGATGAAATTACTTAGTTAAATCAGCAGTGATTTATGCACTGTTCAGTGAGGCAAGCCCGCTGAACTAGTTATCAGTGGCCATGTATAGAACATTCTGGCTGCTATAAAAGGTGTCCAAGCAATAACAGATAAAACTATGAGCTCATCTATTTCCAATTACGTCTGCTGCTGAGATACTTTATCTGTTAAAGTTTTGGAGGGAGTGGAAAAAATATCAAGAAACAGCAATTTGAAAAACAAAGCAATTTCTGTAAACTAAAATTTTAAAAATCCCTTCAGAGTGAAAATCTTTTTAAAATCTAAATATTAGATGGCTCCCAAAGATGTTCAAGCTTTACTGGGGAGACACGCAAAAACATAAATAAAAGTATAGTAAGCACTTTGATTACTATATGTATTCATCTGATTTTAAAACAACCATATTTACTGCAGTTAAAACATTGCTACTTTCATGGTGAATATATTAACTTCAATTTTAAGCAGCAGTTTATCAAAAATATTCCCCAATGCTATCAATTTAATTATAATACATTCCATCATGCTTATGCATTCAAAAGTAGAACTTTTTTCCGACCTCTTTTATGAGTTTGAGTCAAATGTGCCCATGTCCTTCTATATACACTATTCAACAGATTATTTGCAAAAAGTGTCATAAATTTAAATTTAGTTCTTTGTCACAAGGTATCTATTTATCCACTGTAAATTAAAAACTAAGAAGTTACCCAACAGAGAGGAAACTGATACCTGTAAGTTTTTATAAAGCCTGAATTATTTTTATATCTGTGACCATACCCACTTTTCTGATGAAAATGTATTGTTGGAATGATTTGTGAATCGGGGCAAGAAAATTTGCCAAAAGACATTTTTTTGGCTAGTTAATGTTACAACTTAAAGGAAATTATTGTTTGATCAACCACCCTATATTTGAAGATTTCATGTTTATGATATTCAATTTTTGACAGCAGATAGGAATTTATATAAAAAATGATTCCTTGCATGTAAACACCTGCTATTAAATTAAGTGTCTCTTGGTAATTGTCTGCGGGTTAAATCAGCAGTGAACAATCAAACAAAGGTTATTCAAAATTTTGTAATTATTTGAAGACATTGGAGAATTTCCTTTGTTGTTAAATGATCGAAGCCAGACACTCTTCTTTGCAATGGTATGTAAATAATTTAGATAAGTGATATATGAATGATAACTTAGTTTCCAGTAAATGCAATAAGCAGATGTCATCATCTAAAATTCTGGACAGGGCCGCTTTGATTGAAAAGATAAAACCCTAGAGATATGGACATTTCTCAAGTCAGTGATTTTGAGAATCACGAATGCAAACCCAAGTTAGAGCAAACTCCTACCACGCTGGCTCTAAATCACCAGCTTCCCACCTTTGGGAGAACATTCTTCCATATCTGGTGCCTGCAATTTTTTTTTTTTTTCACTTCTCTGCCATCAGCAAATGTAAGAGGAAGCAGAACGTGGCAAAGAGGGAAATATTGTTATCTGCAAGGTCCTTTTTGAAAAGTTGCATATCTGTCTTATCTTAGTCTGTTTGGGAGCAGACCCAGTAGTTGAGAGGGACTGACTTAGCCTCCAGAGTTGTCAATATGTGTGCAGTGCTTTTGATAACGTCAGGTGAGATAGCTCGTAAATTCTCAGAGTAAAAATGACTAAGGTCTTCGGAAGCAGATATAAAGCTACAGTATGTTTTTTTTTTTTTTTAGCCTTCTGAAGTGTTATTTCCCAATCTTCAGTTTATATCTAAAGCTACAGGCTGTGGGAGAGATCTTGTAAAAGACTTTCACTGAGCACCTGGCCCTTTGGTAGCCCCGGGAGATTTATGCCCACTGTAGAGAGAGTGTGAACCTAAGTGTGCTCCCAAGAGTTGGTAAAAAGCGTTGATGTATTACTTAATCTGCTCTTGGTTGGATTAAATTTAAAAATCTCACTGTGGTGTTCATTGTAAATTATGATTTTCTATAAATAAGTATTGTCACACAACCTGCATATAAATTATTAAAATGATATGGAAGCTGACTTAAAGGAAAAACTTAAATAAGAACAACAGAGCAGTACTTAGCTAATCAACGCTCATCAGTGTTAAATATTGTTTCAAATGTATATTTGCTCTAAAAGAAAGGTTAGTTTGGAACTGCACTGTATGATCCTAAAGTGTATCAAATTAAAATAATTTATTATGTGGAATAGATGCTGTTGGTGAAAACTGATGACTTTTCTAAAAAAAAAAGGGGGGGAGGGTGCTGGATGCTGTGGGAGGCTAGGTCAGGAGAACTGCAAGTTTGACTGCAGCTTGGGCAACTCAGTGACTCAGCAAGACTCTATCTCAAATTTAAAAAGGTGGGATTCTGGGGGTCGAGCTCAGTTTAAAGGCCTGGGCTCAATCTCCAGGACTGAAAAACTATTTTTTACTTATTCACTTGCAATTTTATCGCATATAAATAAGCTTTGCCAGATAATTTTGTATGTTCACTAATTTGCAAGGCTAAATATAAAATATCATCCTAGTAAAAAAAGTATTAATCATGATCACGAAATGTAGTGATCAAGAATCATAATTTAAGCACAAAACCCTAAACTTCAGAAACAGAGACCTTGTATCTGTGTCCAGGGGCCTTACCAAATGCCTCGCAGACACTTAGAGAATGTTTATCAGTGAATGGTTGCCTGTTGTCTCTGTAATTAATGATGTCTTATTAATGTTGATGTTAAAATTGTCATCCACCAAGGAAATATGACTCAAATAGATTCTGCAACAGGGAATAGTACGATAATCATATATAAGCTGAATTAGTATAGTGAATTTTTATAAATGTATGCAAATATGATTAATTTTTGTCTTAGTCTGTTTTTATTGCTAATGACACAATGCCACAGACTGGAAAAATTATAAAGAAAAGAAGTTATTTTGGCTTGTATTTCCAGGCCAGGGGTGAAGAACTACATCTGTTGATCGTGTTCTCCATGGCAGAGCCCTGAGGAGGCACAGGGCATCACGGGGCAGGAGAAAGAGAGCTTGCACGTTCTGGTCTCTCGTGTTCCTTAAAGCCACCAGTATTCAGTTATGGAGTCAATTATGAGGACTTTTCCTAATCCTGATTACTTTTCAAACCTTACCTTCTAAGCACCAAAGTGAAATTGATCTTCTATATACACAATACCTTCCAATGAGGATTATACTTCACTGTGATTCAGAGTGGTCAGTCGTTGAAATCAGAGCACACACACACACATATACATAATTGTATATTCTTATGTATACTGTTTGTATATGTATGTAGTGATATAGATACACATATATATGCAGATGTAATGTATTGTAGTGACAGTTCAAGGTAAATCCTCACCCTAGGGCTGGAGAAATGGCTCAGCAGTTAAAGCACTTGAGCAAGCGCTAAGCCAAGCACTAAGTACCCGAGTTCGATTCCCCATTACCACATAAACTGGGTGTGGTGGTGCACACCTTTAATCCCAGCACTCGGGAGGCTGAGACAGGAGGATTGCCGTGAATCCAAGGCCAGCCTGGGCTTTGAAGTGAATTCAGGACCAGCCTGGACCACAGAGCGAGACCCTGTCTCAAAAAAAAAAAAAAATCCTCACCCTAGTGAATGAATTCGTTAATTATTCATTATTCACAAATTATTTCCTTTGATACTAGAAAATCAATTGGTAATTACAAATGAGATATCAGAAATGGAGGCGAGTGAATTTCTTCAAGGTGCTTAAAAGACAGAAACGCAAATTCCTTGTGGATTTTGGATGTGAGAACTTCCATTCTCCCCACACACACACCCGCTGCCAAGTTCCTCCTTCCCCTGTGGTGTTTGTTCTCAGCCCTTGAGCGGATGTGGGATGTGTTTTCGGGCCTGCGGGACAGAGACCCTCCCAGGTGAGGACTTGAAGATAGCAGATGCTACTTGCCCCGGCACAGAGTCCAGGTATTTCTGCTTGTGGATGTAAGAGAATCTCGTTAAAATCAATCTGGGTAGGCTCTTCCCGTTTCTGCCCAGTATGAAAGTGTCACTGTGATTTCTGAGATACTCCACTGATCCCAAGTTCATAAAATGAACAAATATTTAGAGTTTAAAAAAAGAGCATGAGAAAAAAAAGATTAATTATAATCAATATTTCAATGAACTTGAAGCATCCATAGGGAGATTCTAAAAATTTAAATTCTAACATTTTAATTTCTCACTTTTTATATTTATTTTAAATTAATTTTTACTAACTGGTGCATATAAACATAAAAACTGTACATGTTTACAGGGCATGTGGTGAGATGTTTTAGTACACGTTTATATTACACAATGTTTACATCAGATTAACATATGTACCTCCTCAAACATTTGTTACTTTTATGGTGAAAACATTCTAACTCTGTTCGTTTGGCTTTTTGAAAGGCACAGGATTTTATGGTTATCGGGAGTGCTGCCGCTGTGCCATAATGGCACATCAGAACTTCTTGCTCCTGATTATAACTTAGTACCCACGGACCAATCTCTCCCTGGCCTTCTTTCTTTCCTGGCCATGGTTTGTTTAATAAATGAAGTAGCTGCGGAACAGAGATGTTCAGGCATACAGCACTTACTATCTTTTCTTCACTGTCCCCCTCATGATAAAGGATTGTTGAACTAGATCTCTGGGCAAAGGACTCATGAATTAAGACAAACTACCCAAAAAATGTCCTGATTTTCTCCATTCCATGCTGTCATCAAGACTGTAATTAAATTTAATTGTATACATCTTGATCCTTGGACTTTGCCAACAAGAATTTCCCATTCTGTGGTGGTGTTCAGTATCATCTGCTGACAGGAAAATAAATCTGGAGAAGAAAACCATCAGTCAACAAATGAAAACCAAAGAGAGAGAGAGAGAGAGAGAGAGAGAGAGAGAGGAAGAAAGAACAGAAAGAACTTATTTGCCTAACTATGTTTGAAATCCTTGAAACAAAAAATTGTAGTTATTCTTCATCCAAATGGGAACCAAACCTTCAGTGAGGGACACAGCAGCAAATATTCAGCAAACATGCTGAGAAAGAGGTTTGAACGGATTCCACTCAGCAAGTTGTTATAAAAAATAGTAAAAAAAAAAAAAAAAAAACACTCATGTTAAAAAGCAATATCTAAGTTCAAATAACGGTGAAAACAATGAAACAAAACATTTTCATCAGTATTTATTCCTTGTTTGCCATTTAAACCATTTGTACTAACAATTTGCTTTCTTCCTTAAGACCTGTTTCAAAGGCTGAAGCAAATGCCAAACTAGGTAAAACTGACTGGTCTGTGAGAGGGAGACCGACTTGGCTCCCACCAGAAAATCTGAATTTGTCTTATAATATTTATACATTATAAGTTTAAAATGAAATACGCCCTTTCCCTCCCATATATTAAAATGTAGTCTCAAATTTGGAAGAAACAACAATCTTTTGTCGCCAGGGAAACAAACAGCTGCTGTGTGAAGCAAAAAAATTACTGTATTGCCCCCAAGTGGTCTTTTTTGGTACTGCACTAGCAGCCTGAGCTACCAAGAAAGGGAAAAGAGACCCAAATGCTTTAACAGCAAAGCCTTGACCTCCCTCTTCGAGGGCTTTATACATATTGATTTTAAAAAGTTATTTGAGAATCCATCATTGTAGTAGGAAACCTACATTGCTAAGTGGAGATTCTGAGTGACGATAATTCCTCAGTGCAACGTGCATATCCTCAAGGCCACAAAATTATTTGGAATAATTTCAGCATTTGTCAGGTAGTCACAGTTATTTTTTTAAAATCACTATAAAGCTACCCCTGGCATTCTAGACTCAGCGTCTAAGACTGTTTCTATCCATGTATATTTGTGTCACTTCTATTTGGGTTCAATCTGAACTGGAGGTCTATTGTTGATCTGAGTCCCTTTGAATTATGTAGACGAGCTACTGTTGTGACACGGAAATGAAGATACAGCTTTCACTTCTCTGAGTGCCGCCGGGAAGACAGAGGTGGATTCTTCCTCGGGATCCTGCGCACATATGTGGCCCTGTATTCTCTACCTGCTACAGTACAAGGGTGTGCATTTGCCTTTGTAGTTAGCTGTTATCTCTACAGAGCATCTCCTGCCCGGCAGCCACTCTCTGGCTTCCTTGTTAGCTGCTGGGAGCTTCCCTGTACCTCATCAGTGTCACCCTCTGTCACACACAGCTGTCCCCCTACTTCCCTTCCTTCAGGACCTCCCTTCTCCGTTAACCAGCCTCACGCCTATGCAACAGTTCGCACAAGCTCTGTGAAGCAGATCTTTAAACTCAAGAAAGCATCGCAAATCAGAGAGGAAATTCGAGGTATCCTTGCGTTTATATGTACACATATCCATATACAGACGGCTCCACTGTAATGTCAACTCCCTGTGCCGGGTGTCTAGTCTCAGAACTTTAGTTAACACAGCTTTCTCCACTTTTTTCTCTTTTTAAATAAGAAAGAACAATTCCAAACTGATTTTTTTTGAGAAAGGGTCTTTCTAGGCTAGTCCAAAATTCACTACGTAGCCCAGGTTGGCCAGGAGAATATGGCAATCCTCTTGCATCAGCCTCCTAACTGCTGGGATTACAGGTGTGTGCCAACATGCCCAGATTTGTATGGTGCTGAGGCCTTGAGCTTGCTAAGTAAGCATTTTAATGGCTGAGCTCTTCCTCCAGCCCATGATGGAGATTTCTACTGGAATTTTTTTCCTGACTTATTTGAAAGGTGGGAGAATTTTCCCATAAGTCTCATTGCCTAGATCATCTATGTAAACAATATGCATTCAAGTCACTGAGTCAAGTCATTATCTAAACTCAGAAGTCACAGAAGAAAAACATTATGCTAAGGAACAAACTGTATTTCATTTTCAAGCTTTCAAGGAGTTAATGTTAAGGTAAAATGCATTGTAATTTAAAATATGAATAAGACACTGATGACTCCTTTCAGGCTGAGTAATAAGCAAATATTCTATTGCATTTTTACCGTGAAAGATAGAAAAATAAACCACCACTTTGAGATCTGTAGTATTGGATATGCATGATAGAAAAGAAAAAGCTCAAGTCTGACCTTTGGAGGCTGGGCAAGGAGGTGCACTCACAAAGTCCCCGTGCCACTGTGTGACCATTGATATTTCTTTTAATTGTCTGCACACTTTTGCATATCTGTTTAATAATAATGCATTTAATTACATGGCTAAATGAATTTTTAATTCTTCTAAAATATTTTGTGGGGCCACCCATCTTGTAGGTATCATGTTAAGTTCCTGTAGCGTCAAATAAACAAGATGCTCTCCAGCTTTGTGGAATCTGTTCTTGTGAACTGTAGATGAAAGAGAGGTCAAGAATCAACCATATATGTACATACATATGCATACACACATAAGTAATTATAGATACTTAATTTAACTAAGTCATTACAGATATGAATTCAAATGGTCAAGATGGAGTAGATAGTAACTGGATTTTGCACTATATAAAAGGCGAGAAGATCTCAGTATCATTCAGCTATGAATCATGGAGAAGACGAAGGCATCTGAAGAGCTAGTGGTAAGGCATTCTCAACAATGAGACAACTCCAATGTCTCGAGGTAGGAGAGTCTTTGCATTTCCCAGAACAGCAGAAACACTGAAGACTGGAGAGAGAGAAGCACAGACCAAATCAACCTGGATTCAAAGTCCAGGGAGAGCCTTTGGATTTCTTTTTGTCCATGGGCAAAGAGATGCCACTAGAAGAGAGTAAACAGGAGAATATTTTAACAGAATTAACTTTTGAAACCCAGGTGGTCCCTGTCTTAGTTACTTATTTGTTGCTGGGATGGAATACCTGAAATCCACGGTTTCAAGGAGGAAAGATTTGTTTTAGCTCAGAGTTTCAGAAGGTCTCACTCAGTCTATTCGTGAGCATTTGGCAACAGTGGAAGCACATGGCAGAGGTCTGGTTAGAGAAACACTCTTCATGGCATGGTAGAAAGAAGGCCAAGTAAGAGGAAGGGTGGAGCTACCCTTACAGGTCCTGTCTCAGTCATCCACCCTTTCTTGGTCAAGCCCTAATGTTCTGTCCCTTCCAACAGAATGCAACATCATAAATATTCCACAACATCAAGTATAAGCGGTGTTTGGGGAGCATGTCAGATCTCAACCATAATGGTCCCTGCATGGGGAATGAATTGATGTTTAGGACAAAGGCAAAGAAACTACATGCAAGGCCCCCAGGGGTCCAGATGGAGCCTCTGACTGGCCTGGTGAGATGATGGCATAAGGAGGAGAGGTGTGGCTGTGTCATAAAAGTAGCAACAGGCATGTTGGGACGAAGAAGATACGGATGGAAAGAGCTCAAAGATGACTTCAGTGGCGTTTTCTGAGAAAGATCAGATGAGGGGACAAGGCAAGCGAAGAAGTAGGGAAGAGAATCGTGCAGAGAGGAAGCAGGGAAGCAGATAGGTCCTTGTTCAAATAACAGTTGACCCTTTGGTTGTGTCTCATTTGCCTGTTCTCAGGCCTTATTTGCTTCAGGCACTGAATGGAAAGCCTGTAGAAAGAAAGTGCCCCCTTAAGAATTTAGCGTTTCTTTTCTCATTCACTCCATCTCCCCATCTTTCTTCTCCCCAACCTCCCACCCTCTAGTTTCCAACAGCCGTATCCTAGCATGTCTCTAAGACTGACTTTCCTTGCTCACAAATGCTAGTTTAACAAGGGGTTTTCCACGTATCCACATACCATTACTGCAAACCCTGCAAGGCAGAAGTTTATCTTTATCAGTCACTATGGCTTCAAGGGTTGGTTTCAAAGAGACGGTGCCTCGAGACATATTTCTCTGAGAGATAGTGGAGTTTGACTGTAAGGTATTCAGATAAGACGAAAAGAGGCTTGGAAAATCACCCATCCAAAAGAGGTTAAATGTTTTTGATGTTGGGGAGAGAAGCCAAAATGAAGTTGGAAGCGTTCGAAATGGAGAGTTCAGATCGAAAGAGCAGACATTCGAGTGTCTCTAAGCATGAAAAAAAAAAAAAAAAAAACCACGAAGCCATGAGATTCTAAGATCACCTTCTTCTGATGACAGGTTCAGAAGATAATAGCAGAGATTCATATGAGATATAGGCTCCATTTTACTAAGAGAAGAAAATTTAAACAAACAAAAGAGAAAAGTAATTTACCTTTTGGATACCAAATCATCCCAAGCTTATTGACACTTCTCATAACGGTGTTGGTTGGATGGGCAGCTCTGCTGAACTTTGTAAGTAACTGCTGGTTCAGCTAGCGCTGGGTGGGGCTGGCCTCGTTCACTCACCAGGATGCTGCCTGGGTGTCAGGTACCTCAGGACTATGGAGCCATTTGCCTCTCATCATCCAGCAGGATATTTTGTACTTTTCCACAAAACAGCAGTATCAGGCTTCTTGGGAATAGCAAGAGAGCAAGCCTCGTGCTTTTGAAGCTTTTGTTTGTGTCGTAGTAGACTGAATACTCATCTGTCAATAGATAGGTCTGTTCTCTAACTCCAAAAGCCTGTGAATGCAATGCAGGACCTCAACATGAGTTCACCTTAGACTACTCATTTTTGCCCTGAGTTAATGACACACGTCCTTCTAAAGGAGAGAAGGTAAATTAATACAGACACCTGATAGAGAAGATCATGCGAAGGTAAAGTGAGAGATTAGAATTGTATACCCGTAGGCTAAGCAATGTAAACAGCCCCAGAAGCCAGAAGAGTGAAGGAATAGATTGTCTTCTAGACCCTTCAGAGACAACATGGACAGTGGCCACCTTGACTTCAGACTGCGCTTCCAACATCAGGAGAGACTGTGTTCTTTTGTTTTAGGTTTCCTAGTGCTCAGTAATCTGTTGCAACAGTCTATATCACATTTCTTAATACCCCATTGACCAAAGAATGTCACACAGATAAGACAAGACTCACAGGACAAAGGAAGGGATTTCATCTCTGATGGGAACAGCTATAAAGTGGCATTGCACAATGTATGGGTGGTGAGACTTAGTGACTTTTTTTAAAAGCTGCCACACTGATAATAAGGAAGATTTTCATGTTAAGGTGTGTTATCAGCAGGTTTGACAGATGAAATTTAAATGTGAAAACAGGGAAGTATTTAAATTCAAGACAAGATACAACAAGAGAAGTTGATCATGTCTGAAGCTTAGAAGGGAATAAACTTTTAATGGTTTTGGGTCTTTCACCAACTAATGTTTTGAAACAATAAATTGGTGGGCAATTAATCTTTACCTTCTGGCAGATATTTCTGTTTGATCATGGAGCCAAGGAAAGGCAATATACAATATTTTAATGATCACTCATAGTTAACTCAACTCTGTTGTGTTTACAAAACTGTTCAAAAGACCATACTATGCACCCAGCAATGTAGAGAGCAACGCAAAAAGGAAATACTGGTTCTTTTTTTCAGGAAAGTCTTTGGAGGGGAAGAATTAAATATTTACAGATAATACTACTAAGTGACTAAGAATGCAGTAGATGTCTTAGAGTTGCCGGAATAATGAAAAGTAGGAGGGAATTACTTAGCTGAAGGGAAGTGAAGTAGATTTCAGGGAATAGATGCTTTTTTAGCTGAGTCTGGAAAAATGACCCAGGTTTCACTAGAAATGTGAGGGAGGTGTCTAAATTTGTTTTGCAAAGGTACCATGAGGCATGCAGGTGGAACTATAAGTTACAGTCTTAAACATGATTCATCAAAGGTTTGTGTGTCTATGAAAGTAGGAAGAATCTTAGTGTGGTCTGAGGTGGGATAGATGGGAAGACAGGGAGAAAAGTACAGAATTTGTGCAGTGTAAGAATCACAGCCCAAAGAACTTGAACTCCATGGAATGTGAGATGTAAAGTGATCATTATCTTATTCTTCTGAATGTATTATCATATCTGGTCATATTTGAAACTCTTAAGAATTCCAGAAATCAGAACGATATGTTTATACCCACTTTATAGATGAACGAATGAAGATGCATTATTTAGCAGCGATGCAATTGCTAATAAGTGCCAGCTGGGATTAGGATCTAAATCTACAGGGAATAGAATCTGTCTTAATTACCCCATATTAAGCAACCATTGGTGTTTCATTTTAAAGCAACCTGACTGAGGAACCCTGTCCCCCATGCCTGGGGCCAGCCTGGTAGACTCAAGTTCCTTCCAAGCACTTTGTAGTTGTGCCCTTGGAGATCAATACAGGAAAATTGCTTTGAAACATTCTAAATGAAATACACAAGAAGTTTCAAGGTATGTGAGGAAATTGTATAACACGGAGTGATTCTGCCCTGAGAATGATGTGCAAATATCTTTAATTGCAGTTAAACCAATGGTGTACATGCAAAATTTCTTGAAGCTAGAGGCTTACAATTATAATTTCTTTACCCATGTGCAAATAAAGGGTGTTGGCTACATATTGTCTGACAAAGAAAAATCATTTAAGTTATTTTTCAGTAAAAATGTTTGATAATTTTACTTACAACATTTTGAATTCTCACTTAAAAACAATGCACTTAGTAGCGTAAAGGACAAGAGACTCTATTGCGTGTTCCATCCTGCTTTAAGTATTGGCAGTTTCTATCCTATATGAGAACTAGCTGTCCATTGGGTTTCATACAAATGCCTTGGCAGAAATGGAAAAGAAGGCAGGCAAGTCAGAAGCCAGCCCTCAAGCGTACCATCAGAAAACACTGATTTGGGCTAGATAGTACGTCATTGACTTTTAAATTATGCTTCGTAACTAAACATACATTTAAAACATCACGTGCAAAATAATAGTTGTGTGCGATGTGTGAGAAGTCCAAGGTTACTGGTATGGGAGAGGTAAAATAAAATAGCAGAGGATTGTAACAAATCTATGGACTCAACAGACTTTAACACTGAAGCCACTTGTAAGTTAGAAGTAATTGCTTTATCATGTCCTTTGTTGCACAGGTAAAATTCATTTTTATGTAATTATAATTCCTTTTCTTTTGAGATTGACCCTGGGATTTAATAAGGCCTATCCAGTGTAAAATACACAGGATAGAAATGGGAATATTTTTTCTTCTTATTTGAGAGTATGGACAAATATATGAGATGGAATCTTTCTGTCAAATGCATCACACTTGCAAATTTTTGCATTGCATGTCACAAATACTACCAATTTCAATGTCATTTTCAAGGCATGGCAATCAGAAAAGATGGAAAGTTTTCACCCAAGCTGCCAAACCTTATTTTATAGAAGCTTAATGAAATCTTACACTTTAGCTTTAATGGAAATGGCTGTGACGTGATTCAACAATGGCATCCATATGAAAAAAATTCGTAGACATATACATAGAGAGTTCAGTGATAAAATCTTTACAACTTTAGCTTTTGTTCTTTACTGTTAAATCTCTGTTCTCCTTTATATCCCACTGAGAGATTCCGGAAGGTATAATAAAGAAAACCTGCCAGTTCTTTGAGAAGGTTGAATGTAAAGCAATCAAGGTTCCACCATTCAAAGCAGATAGTTAAATGTTCATGCTATTCGCAGCCTTTTGTATTTCTGTGTCCTGCTTCTGATCGAGTCTCTCATGCTCTTGTGGGAGAATTCAAAGTTTTCAACTGGGAAGCTGCATGAATCACACAGAATCTGTATCCTGAATTTCCAAATTTAATATATGCTTTAAACTAAGCTTAGAATTATTAAGAAGTATGAACAAGTGAAATTATTCATATTCCTGGAAGCATGAAACTTATTTCAAAATTGAAGTTTTTGATCTAATTCCAAAGAGTGAGTAAAACATATCCTAATTTAGGTTTGGATAATTTAGTTTTTCCATGGTTTGGCCTAAAGCAAGCCGATTTTCAATGAACTAAAACAAATGATGAGAATATTTAAATTCTTAAATCATTTGATCTAACATGGAATTTTTTCTTAATCCGGGCAATTTAAGTTACAAAAGAAAATTGTGGTTCTTCCAAGTGGTAATTAGGCTACATGACTACTCAAGTTGTTGAATTGATCTTTTAGATGTGTGGTTGTAAAGGCATGCGCTTGAGAATTATGACGGTTTCAAGTACATTTTCCATGGAAGTAAAAACACATGACTCATTTTTCTGTATTTCAGTCCCCATCTACATTCCCAGGATAGTACGATCAAAGGCACTGGCAAAAGACTGCTGGGCATGTCGCCAGGAAACCTGACTTTGACATCTGTGTTGATTGCTCCTGGTGGCACAATCTTAGGCACATAACTCACATTCTCAAACTCCAACCTCTTCATCTCATAAATGGGATCATCTCCCTGGCACCACTATCAATGCAATCAAAATATTGTTTCTGACATGTACAGTGTCTGCCACGTAATATTAATTTGGCCAAAGTTAATAATTATTATTAAATAAAACATGAATTCTATTAAATAATACGTGCAAGAAATAAAAATCACATCACTACTTAGGTTTGTAAGTTTTCATTTTTTTTTTCCCTTCCTCAAGACCCTGCCCCTATTCTTAAACAGGAAAATTTTCCTTCTAAATCAACGTCTCCTTCAAATGTAAAGGAGACTTCTCACTAGCTCCTCACTTCCTGGTCAGAAATTTCACTAGCTCCTCACTTCCTGTTCAGAAATCTCAGTAGCTCCTCACTTCCTGTTCAGCCCTTTGAGGTGAGGCAGCTTGCTCTGGGCCTGCTCCTCCAGAGCTGCAGGCCTCAGGCTGGGTGTGACTCCGCCTTGGAGATCTGTGAAGACTGCCAGGATTCCAGGGAATTTGGATGAAAAAATGGCCAGAATTTCATCTTACATGTATACACATTCCAAAAAATTTGATCTTGCTGAGAAGGCATCTCAGAAGCAGGTTTCCACTTCACATCTTTTCCATGAACACCTTTCTCTCCTTTAGAAGAAAAAAACCTAGAACTTAACTGGACCTGATATGATGACAGTGATAGCTCCAGAGTGTAAAAATTCTTCCCAAAAATAAAAAATTAAAAAAAACTTATATACTGTGCTTGTTAGAGAAGGTGAAGGATGTTGAGTGGTAGGTAACAAATCTTTTGAAATTGATGTTGTATTCAGTTCTTTGATATTAACCAAACTGAATATTTCTTAATAAATTACTATGTGATTTTTTTTCTAATATCTTGGAGGGAATTAAAGACTTATATTTATGTAAATGAATTACTTCTTGAACATCTCTATTTGTGTGAAAAAGTTGTTCCATTCTTATATTGAAAATAATGTTAATATTGAGTTTGAATCATTTACTCTAGCAACAATAATGATATTTTTCAAAAGATATGTGAAGTAATTGAATAAAAATAAAAAGGTAATTCCAATACAGCTTTACCTTTTTATTTCAGAATTTATTTAATAATATTTGAAATATGCATCTGCTAATCTGAACAATTTTGTATGGCTAGTACGTGTATAAGAACTCATTGAAAGAATTTTTTTAAAGCCTACAGCCATATGGCCATTAAAGTTTTAAAAACTTGAAATTATGAATGCATTTTTTTCTCATTGAGAATTATCGGGCAATCAAAAAAGACTGCTGTACGAAAATATAATAATATTCTGAGGTATTTGGATTACTTAAAATATGTTTTGAGAACTTTGCAAGAGGCTGGGAGACACACTGGTTAGTTTAAATTAAGAAAGATCCCTGTTGAATTTGAAAACAGAATAATCATCTCCACTAAGTTTAATAGATCAAAATTCCAGCTGTATTAAAAAATAGATCTGAATTTTATTTTAGACAAAGACCACAAAATTGTAGATTTACATTTAATTGAGTGCCATTAGCTCTACCAATGGGCAAAATGTGTGTGAACCCTTATGTGATATTTTGATCGTTGACTATGGCCTGAAACAATTATAACCTATGCATTGTGCCCCTTCATTAATTTACCATCTTTTTTTGGCTCCTTCTTGTCAGCACTGAAGTTTCTGGTGTGCTACTTCACATTCTAAACAAAAACCAAAAAGCTCTAAGACAAAAGAACCGTCACAGATAAAACACTCTTAGCCTAGGCAGTGTGAAGATAGAAAATATTTTTATTATTCGCAGAGACCCTAGAGAAAAGGAGGGGCTATTTTTTGTTCTGTTTCATTTGTTTTGCAAAATTTCTGGCAACTAAAACACATTCTTTTAAAGTTTGACAATACAAAATTAGCAAGTCATTAAACCTGGTTGTTTCAAGGATTGTGGCTATGAAATCTAGCAAATGATTTTTTAAAACGATTGGGTTAATATAAAAAATAACAGAAAAATTTACCGCCTTAGCCATTTTCATGTGAACAGTTAAAGGCTAAATATGTTAATACTGCGGTGAACGCAATCTCCAGAACTTTTATGCACAAATGAAAAGATATACGACTCATCAAACAACTCTCCATATCCTGTCTCATCTCTGACAACTGCTTTCTGTTGCAATCTGCTTCACTGCTTCGTCTAGATGGTCCAGGAATTGTACAGCGGTTTTTGTGACCAGATTATTTCTTTTACCATAATGTCATTAAAGTTCATCAGTGCTGCATCTGAATTTTCTTCTTTCATAAGGCTGAATGATACTCGTTGCATGAATGGACCACAGCTTCTTTACGCTTTCATCTGTCCATCACTGTTTATTGTGAAGAATGCTACTGTGAACATGAACGTTCACGTAATGTGTTTTCAAGCTTGCTTTTGATTCTTTTGGATATATTCCCAGATGTACAATTGTGTTATCAAGTGGTAAATTTATTTTTCTTGAGGAACCAACATACAATTTTTAAGTGGCTTTACCACTTTACATACCCACCAAAAAGGCTCAAAGATTCTAATTCCTTCATAGTCTTATTGCCAATACCTATAATATTCTGTTTCTTTAAATCAATCGTCCTAATAAGCATGAGGTAATATTTGCATTTTTCTCTTAAGTAATATCCCACACCTTTTCATATGATATGACACAAAACTCTTTTAAGTAACAGTGTTCTTTCATTTGAGATGAGAATTTCTCTCTGATGCACAACACTGAGAGAAATCCTGGTAAACTTCTGTAAGGTGCAATGCTATCAACTATTACTCAAAGTTCAAATCGTGGAAATATTGGTACTCGGTTGCAGTTTTCCAATTACTTGTGCACATGACTTCAAAAAAGTATTAAAATGGGTTAATCTTTAATCCTTTGCTCTAATGTTTGAATTAAATTTCTTTGTCTCAAAAACACTCCCAAACAATTACAAGCTTCTTTTTTTCTAAGGTTTTATTATAAGCTACCGGAAAGAATGTATATGCTTTCATTTTGATAACATAGAAGCAAGAAATAAATATGCTGTCCTAAAGAGAAAAACATCATGAGGACGGGTCAGTAAATGATTTCTCTTTTCAATGTCTTTGTGGTTCTAATGCTATAGCTGGGAGTGTTTACTAAATGTTATGGTTTGGACCTGAAGTGTCCTCCCAAAGCCTAATGATGGGAAGGTAAATCAATCATGGGTGTTAATATATTGACTTCCTGTGTTGTTAAGAGGTGGGGTGGGTCACTGGGATGTGATCTGGAAGGTTATATATTAGTTCCACTCTGCCTTTTCTTGCCCTTAGTTTCCTATGAGTAACTTCTGTAGCTAGGCCTCCACTGAGTTCTTTCACCATTGACAGCCACCCATAAATTACCTGAGAACTTCTGAAACTGTGATCTAAAATAAACCATTTCTCTCTTAAGTTGTGACTGTTGGGTATTATGTCTCATCAATGAAAAAATAAATAAGACACTGAATAACTATTCTGCATTAAACACTGAAAACCCAAAGAAAAATGAGACAATTCCTGTGCTAAAAAAAAATGCCTCAGTGCCAAGAGGAAACAGGGAAGACTTGAAGTTTAATGTAGAGGGAATGCTATGTATCACTATCGAGAGGAATCTCCCCGACATCTTATGAGAGGACAGAGAAATAATGAACCACCAAGTACAACATGGAAGGAATTATGAGACTCAGGGTGAAGGAGTGGTTTACTCAGTTAGAGTGCTTTGGAAGTATTCTAAGACATGAACACAAAATCAAAATTATGTATACATGTTTAAAGTCCATCTTCAATTCTTCTCCTTTTGTTTTTAATCGATTGTTTTGGGCCATGAGTGGATTGATGTATAAATTAAACACCTCACTAGTTATCGCTGTATTTTGCTCAGATACAAACAACCAGTGACACTTCGGCGGCTGGTTTTATAACCATAATCTCACAAGGTCATTTTCTATGTAATTTATGTTGCACTAAATTTGTATTTCATTGTTACTCTGAAGTGGGAAAATTTATAGTCCATAATGTAGTTTCATATTATGTCGAAAGTTTGAAGTTCTACTCCTTCCTATCTCATTGCTGAAGCACTGATTATTTTGGGAACTTAAATTCTCATGGTTATTTAGCTTAAAACCTGGATCAGAAGTAATGATATGAAGAGGGGAAAGTCCCCTTGATATTTGAGTTCATGGCTTGAGTGTTTTCGATAAGCTGTGAAGATGAAATTGCTCCTTGACGGATTTGTGCTTGAGTTAAGGTACCTCCTGGGTAAAATGTGGTTTTCTGGTTCTGATGGCTTTAAAAAGGAATCTGGTAATTGCTGATTCGACATTGTCTGAGACAAGGCACAAGCAAAGTGTATCATGCATGTAGGCACACAAAAATGTGCAGAGTTTGAATAATTTAGCCAAGGAAATATAATTAATTAATAAATTGCACCAAAACTACACGCAAATGTCTTCCACATAGTCTGGATAAATTAGTTATGAAAAACAACAGAAAGGTTGGAAAGTTGTGCCCTCTTTAAGAGACTTATTGAAAGTTTATGATGATATACATGTATGTGTAGCGATTGCATGACTATGCTTTCATTTCTGGTACATGAAATTTGCTTGCTACTAAATAAAGAAGTTCTATGCAAACAGCTGAGATCATTAAGATTTACCTTTGAACTGAAGGGTTGACAGGAATTGAAATGTAAGAACTAGGCGAGGGATGCACTCTGGGGTGAAATTTCCAAGCAGAACTAACATAAAAACAAGGAAAATTTTCCTTAGTGAGTGTTACTTTTTTGAGTGTAATTTTCCTTCTCCTTTCTTCAAACTTCTGGTTATAAAAGAAGATATGTTTTAATTCTCTGTGTCTTATAATCAAGGTTACTGAGGTTAAACTTATAATTGAGTTCTTGAGACAGTTGTGCTCTCTCTATAGCCCAGGCTGGCCTTGAACTCACAGAGATTCTCCTGCCTCAGCTTCCTGAGTGCTGGGATTACAGGTGTGCACCACCACATTGGGCTTATGTGGTACTGGGGAATCGAACTCAGAGCCTTACACCTGCTAGGCAAGTGCTCCAACCTCTGCCCTATTCTGCCTTCTTTGAGCAAGCTGAGATCTTGAGAAAAGGGGTTAGGGGCCTGGTTGTCTAGGTCTTCCAGGCTACTCTTGTATTTCTATAGCAAAGAGGCACATGCCTGAGGTGAAAAAGTGGGGAAAGTAAAGGGTTCTATTCAATCATCAAATTCCTTTAGTATCTTTTTTATAAAACATTTCTATTGAAGGGTATATCTTAAAAAATATTCTTCCTTAGTTGGTGTGGTAAACATGCATTTCATTATGAGAATCTGGGTTCAATACCACTTTAATTGAAATCTGTACATGGCCATGGATGTGCCTGTTTATTTTTTTCAACACTTTATTCTTTTAAATCAATGTTAAATTCCTGGGAATTGTCTTATTTAGTAGAAACATAGTCAAAGAAGCTAACATGCTCAGAACACGACGGTGTTGGGCAGTGCTGTTCCTTAGATGTTCTTTTGTTTCACCCCAGCAGTACCTCCGCTACCCGTCACACCTTGGCCCAAAATCAAGGTTGAACCCGGGATTGCCTACTTTTAGAGTTCTTGGTGTTATCGTTAGCAATCAGCTGAGGTTTCTTTTGCTCAGTTCAGATGGAAGTCATAAACAGGCAAAGTACACTACTTTTAGAGTTATCAGTCTGAATTCTGAATGTCAGAGGCTCTTAATTCTCAGTGTTAGGTGTCCTCTACCGCTAGAGCTAGTAGCTGCTGGCAGCCCTCAGGAATTCTTCCTGCCCCTGGAGATAACAGCTTATGGTCAATCTATTACTCTATGTCATTCTCTGGTGGCTAGCCACCCTCAGTGTTACCAGTCCTGGCTGCTGGCCACTTTCAGTGCTATTGGTCTTTGATAGTTACCAGGTCATACTATTTTCAGCTCAGCCTGACTTACTTGAGATAGGAATCATAAACACAGTAAAAACATGTTTTAAGCCACTTCTGGTTGCACAGGCCTACAATCCTAGCGCTCTGGGAGGCTGAGGCAGAAAGAACGCAAGTTTGTGTCTAGCCTGGCAATGTAGTGATTTAGCGAGACTGCTTCAAAGACAATGAAAAAGGACTGGGGATGTAGCTCAATGCCGATGACCTGGGCTGAATTCTCAGTACCCCCCCCCCCAATATATATATTATGATGATATCATATTGTTATGATAATGTATATACATATATAATCTGAAAGGGGTTTTATTAGGACTTAATGCTCCAGCATATGGGGAAATGGTGTAGTATGAAAAGGGTTTTTTATAAAGGGACAGAAAGAGGCAAATTCATGTATGTCCAGTGTCAGACTTCAGGTCAATCACGAGGACCTGACTGAGCACAGCTCCAGTGGGGTGGAGTCATAGAGAGGAGCAATGGGGGGCGGGGGTCATCTGAGATGGGCCTACCACGAAGCTTGCTGCAGCCAAAGCAAATGTCCTAGCATGGTCACAGGTATTTGACGTGGCTCTGGCCAGCTCTGAGGTGTTCGGGATAGCTGTGGAAGAAAGCCAAACAAAATTAAGAGTACTTCCCAGGGAGGACTGGTTGCTTCTTATCTAATTGTCACCGTACTATACAATTTGTCCTAAGCTCAGTGCTTTCCACAGAGCGCCATTTTTCTTGAACGTTGGGAGGTGGGAATGAGCTCAATAGCTCTCCATAGTTGATGCTTGCTGTTCTAGTAAGAAATTCAGAAACCATCGCTTCCTTATTACAAGAATAAACACAACCCTAAAATTTTAATTTATTCTTCTCCACGGAGGATACAATCCAACACTCAATCTTATGTGACTTATATCCTGAGACATTTCCAGCTCTCTTGTATTAGCCTCTGTGACATCCAATGGAAAAATGGAATATCAGTAATAATCCTTTCTATATAACATGCTAAACTGAGTAAACACGGGTTTGTTACTCTTACTTAGAAAATTGTGATCTTATCTTTTGATTCAAGGGTGCTTAAATTTTAGTGTTAGCATTAATTTGTTTTCTTTTAATTATACAATTACTACATTCATTTCCCTTAGTAAAATGGAAAAACATCTCAATTGCCAAATGCTGATGATATGTTTTTAAAGTCTTAATGTGTAGTCTCATTAGCTTTCTGTTTTTCAGCTGGTAAAAGTTTATGAAGTCAGTATTTACTTATCTTGAGGGAGTTTTGCTTGTGCATTTTAAAAATACAATTACATTTTCTTAAGCAATTTGTGACAATATTTGTCTTTCATTATTAGAACAACAAAAGTTTTTTCACTTTGCAATCTTACACAGTTCAGATAGTTTTTGTGTGTTCTTCCAAAAACATTTATAGAAAACCGGCTGCATGTTTTTTCAGAAAATATTTTTTGTTCTACATCTTTGAAAGGCTATGTTTATTTAGAGGAAGTTTATGCATCAATATATTTGTCTAATACTTTAACAATATTGACTTGAACATTAATGCTAAGCATCTTCAAAGTAATTTTGTTCTATGGTTGTTTTCATATTTAAGCAAATAAAAATAAGTACTGAGGATACTTCTAAGATTATATGAATGTCTCTTGAGCTGAATACTGTCCCAAGTTCTCTACGCGTGTAAAATATTAAAACATTTTCAGAATACTTGGATTGTCTCATGTTCATCTCTTGTAGGCTTGACTTCCCAAAGGAAAAAATGCAGTGGAAAAACAATTTTTATACAGCTATTTTCATTGATACATGAAAAAAAATTGACACTAACAAAAAACCTAAAATGTGAATTTCACACTTCACAAACGCTTTCAAATACATTTTTGTTTGATATGGCTTCAAAATTCTCTTGTTGGTAGGTGTTAAACCTAGAAAAGGTGCAAATATTCAGAGGAGTGGCAAGTTCAACTCCCCTTATTAGTTGAGTCACAAATTCAACCTCAGAACTCTGACCAGAGGCTTTGATAAAAAGAAATTATACCATATATTCTATGATTAGATGGCATGAAGTGAGAAAAAAACAATGTAAAAACCTCTAAAATGATTTAAATTGCAAGATATTTAAACCTTTTACTTCCTTCTTGTAATTTGAATTATAAAATATTTAAACTTTATATCTTTTGTCTTTAAAAGGTTTTTCTTGAGTGTGACAAGGACAAGTAAGTTCACGAAATCTTTCCCATTGATTATCACAAAGTTGACAGACAAACCAAGACTTGTTTTATTTGACAAGTCTGTTCTATTTCGTTCACAGCTGCAGACATTTTTTGAGACATTCCTGAAGGCCAGCACTCCTCGTCAGGCATTGGATGTCATGAAGGAGGCGATCAGCAAGCTCTTACTGGTGGCCGACGTCTTCAGCGAAGCGTCCACCCTGGGACCAAAGACTTTCCATAGGTAAAACAGAATTTTGATTAGAGAAAAAAACAAAAAAAAAGAAAAACAAGATCATATCTTCTATTAACTTCTATATACAACCATATATTTCAGCTATCACAAGTAGGTAGTCTCGGAAAACGTTATGCCATTATTGTACAAGTATAATCTAAGCATATATGACCTGATTTATGCATAATAAAATCCTCAGTTCATGCTATATACTTACTAGTATTTAATGATGCTGAAAAGAACTAAAGCACAGACTTAAATTATTTCTTAATTTACAGTCTCTTTTCAAGTTCAGCTCTTTCTAGCATACAAGCTTAGTGTGACAAGATGTAATTTTACCTCTACAAAATTTATCTAGCTCTCAAATATCCTAATGATTCCAAAATGCAAGCAAGGAAGCAAAGATCTTTATAAACAAAATTCAATAACTCCCATCCTCATAACTCAGATTCTCTGAATACAGTCTATTTCTTTTTTCCTAAGAAAATGTTAAAACTTGTATGTAAATTCCAGAAGTGCTTAAATTTATTATACTCATTGCTATACTTTTTATGTAAATAAATGCCTAGCTTGTAGAAGAATTTTCTTCTCTACATTAAGGTTTTCATGAAATAATGTCATTGTTTAATTTGTTATGAATAACTTGATATCTTTATATTTTCTGTGAGTAACAAAGCAGATTCCTAGAATGAATTACAAGTAATTCTCAATTACACAAGTCAATATTCTTTTTAATTAGTACACATATTTAAAAATTGAATCATAGCGATTGTTAACAATATACTGAGAGTGTGTGAAAGAATATATTGTCATGCTACTTTATATTATTTTATTTTCATGTAATCTTATATAATTAAGATAAATATCATTTTATTTCAGATGTAGATTATGTTTTCAGCTTTTAACTTTTGATATTGGTTATGGCCGCTTCCAGCACCCCTTAGTGCTCCAGGTGGGTATGCTAATAGCCTCACTGGTGAGGTGCACTTCCAGCTTTTGGTGAACAGTGTGTGTGTGTGTGTGTGTGTGTGTGTGTGTGTGTGCGCGCGCGCGCGCGCGCTTGTGGTGTGTGTCTCTCTGTGAGTCTACTGTCAGTTTGTGTTGCTTTCATTCATAATAATTCATAATAATAATCAATAAACAGCAACATGCAGTAAAGTCCTCACAGGCTTATACACATTGTGACTCAGGAATTTACCCAGCAAGTGGGGAATCTGTGAATTCCCATTCCCATTTTGTGTCTCGGTAGAACAAAGACAAATTGTTCTGTGGTTCAAGTACCACATACATGTGCTGTAAAGACTGATATGTATTCATAGAGGAAAGCATGATATGGATCGCAGACAATGGCAGACTGTGAGATTAGCTGATGACCTGCATGGTATCTTGGGAAACAACTGTTAGGATTGTATGGGGACATCAAGTTAAATGTTTGTCTATATTTGAATTTAAAAATTGATGGAATATTGAAATATACTTTTTCTGATGCATACATATATAGGTTAAATATTTTGGGTTTATTTTGATGCTTTTCTGGCCTTTTGAATTAAGCAACAAGAATTGAGATCATCTTTTTTATTGTGCATTTGCTTTTAAATTAGCCCTCTGTGGTAGGAGGAAATACAAATGATTCAAGAAGGCTATTTTTTACATTATGAGATAGGAGGAGGGGAAGGAAGACAAAATAAAATTATGAATAACAAATTCAATTTCAAATAGCATTTATTTTCAAAATATAATACAAAAAGTATAAATATTTGGTTAAATTGCTTTATGATCTATCTATAAAGTTTATAATGTTATGAAATGGAATTTATTAATGGTCATTTATTATTTTGCCCACAAAAATAATGGCATAACCTTTTAGATGCCTTCAGAAAAAATCTCATGTACTATCTTTCATAAGCACATATTTCTCAATTGTAAGTGTTTCCAGATAAGCCAGTTAGACTTTATAATAGGTAGTTAATTTTTTTTCTCAGTACTTTAAACTATTGCATCTTGTAAAAAGCATTGAGCACATTTATAAAACTTAAAAACTGTTGATTTCCAGAAAGACCACTAGATGTCAGTTCTGATCTATAATCCAGCAGGAAATAAATCATGTTTTAGGAATAAGTCTACTATATTCAAAGTCAATGCAAAATTTTTGTTATCTTTTTTTTCTCTCAAAGGTGCACGAGCATTTCAATTTTCAAGAAAATGATAATGTGGATTTTGAGGACCAAATCACGAAAGAATTTCTTTTAAAAGACACTTTTGATTTTCTCTTCTCCAATAAATCTTCTCATTCTATATTTTCTGAGATATTTCGTAAACTTTATAAATCAGGTGTATTTAAGGTAAGTGCATATTGGTTTGCTGATGAGTATTTTTTGAAATTATTCTTCAGGAATTGTTTTGGTCCTTATTGCACAATCAGGCAATTAGATAATTAACTTAAAATTAACTGATGGTGTTATATGGCACCTCTTGAAATTTTCTGACCTAAGAACTAATATTATTTTTACACCAACCAGGGCTGTGAGTGAATGATAGCAATAAAATTGTAGGTTGCAAGAAGCAAAGTCATTCATGATTTCTAAGAAATGTTTGTGGATATTTCAGATAAAATATGTCATACAATATGAGAATACTTTCAAAGAAATTTTGAACTACTGTGATGGTAGTCTAGAATTAGAATTTTGGAGCAGAGAGCACTCCAGATTGACACTGGGGAGCCTAAATTATCGTATTAATTCTTTAGAGCCCTGGTGGATTTTGACATGTTTGCTAGATGCTTCTGAAAAGTATTACCTAATTTTTATGGCATGTTAGCATATATTTTCTTGAAACATAAAAAAAAATTTGCTAAAATTACCAAACAAAATACTGTTCCTTGCATATTTTTTGTTGTTGTTTTGAAATATGTATTTGGAGAATTTGGAACAGTAGAATGTGAAAGGTCCCACAAAAAATCGATTTTAGCTCTCTCACTAACATCATTCCATACAGCAAGAATCCTGCCATCATGGATGCATTAGAAAACGAAATCAAACAAAAACTGGGGTTTTGGAAAGGATAAGAGGAGGGGAGGATCTATCTGTCAGTACTGGTATTGTCTCATCTACCTGGGTGTATGTAAATATTAATTTAATGATCTCACCACTGGCGAGCTGTAGGCAACAGATGTTTCCTCCATTCCTACACTGGTTGTCACACATGTTGTGCCCTCTAGTGCTCTCCAACTCTATCTCACTGCCTAAGCATCATTGAATTAATTCATCCTGGTCCATCCTATCAAACAAAGTTATCTTATGTGCAGAAGTTATGACATATTGGAAGTTGTGTACATGAGAAGTTTTCTTATATACAGACATGTCCGTGACAAAACTACTATGCATTGTGTAATATTAATTAGCCTACATGTTTAAGGAGTTCAGAAGAGTTCAAGTTTTGGTTTATGGAGTGGGAGGTAGCTGAGATAAAGATAATTTGATCTTCTAACAATTTCTTTACGTCCATTTTTTCCCCTTCATATAGGGTGAAAACTATCAAGAAGAATTCAATCACTGTTTGTCATTAGAGGAAGTTGAATCAATTAGGAGTTTCATAAAGGAACTTGGGAGTCTAGGACAATTCCAACTGGTAAAACAAAAGTGGCTTTTGATTCTTCTTGTTACTAAGATAGTAGTAATTCAGCCATAAGTTGATCACGATTTGCTTTTGTCAAAATGACTAAAGATATTTTCTAGCAAAATAAGAATCTTTATAAGCATTCTTTCTACTTTCAGAGATCTAAATGGCACAATAAGCAAGATTTGTATGCTTTATCCTAAGAATCTGCAAGTAACAAGTGACGTTTGAAAGCTTAAAAAAAATCAGGAATTTGACAGATGTGAAAGGAACAAGGAATTTTTTTCTAAAGAAGTTTTGAACACACAAACAGTAATTGAATATAACAAGAGTATTTCAGAAAACAACCTAAATCTTAATTCTTCATATTAAGACCTCTAAAGCAAATTTCAAAGAAAAAACTAATTTTAGTAAACAATCAGAATTACTTTTGCTGCTCTCAGTCTACAAAGGCATTTATTTTCACTTCTCTGACCTTTCCTGGGTCTGTTAATTTATTCATCAATACGAAAAGGTAATTTATTGCAAGTGAATAGCCATAATCGGTGCTTGACTTGTTTTTACTTCTATGGTTTTTATAGACTGTTAGAAAAAGGGAAGGAAAGGCAGAAACAGGACCTTGACTGTGAAACAGGCTTTGACTGGAGGGAAAGGCCTAGGAAGGTCTCTGACCACGGGAGGAGTATTGAGCGGCTTTCTCAGTGAGTGATGAGTTTTATAGGGTAGGATGACAAGATTGTGAGGGAAAGTTGAGGCACGCGTTGGGATTGGGAGATAGGGAAGCAGAGAAAAGTTGAGACAAGTTTTTAAAAATTTGGTGGCCAGCAGGGTTTTGAGAAAAAGGTTGTTACTCCTGTGTATTGTGTCCCGGGGTCATGTGCAGCCATGTTGCAGACAGCTGCATAGCCTGGATTTTTCCATAAGAAACTGCAAAAATTTTCATTTTCCACCTAAAGCATTATTTTAAAATCATGCTTTTAAAAATTTTGATAATATATTACTACCTAATGTTTGGCTCAAATATGCTTTTTAATTTTTAAAATAAAATTTCTGTACTTGTATGCTACCTGTGTAGGTTGTAAAACTTTTACTAAGTTAATGAATGTTTGACATTTGTTTTTCTATTTTAGCATCATAGTAGGGAGGGTTCAAAGAATTTAATTGATGCATTTATTCTTTTAATTAATTTACACATGGTATCACATTTGTGACAGTTCAGTTCAACACTACAAAAGATACTCAAAGAGACTGGGACTCAGGAATTCATAACCTAAGATAACATGAATGTAAAAAAATGTCTCTTGACACAATGCAAAGAAAGAAGTTACAAAATTATTTTGCCAGAGTAAGGGTGAACTCCAATTTCCTGACTTCCAGAGCAGAAACTAGGTGACTGTCAATTTCCTTTCCCTTTTCTTGAGAGGTTAATATTTCTCACCCTGACATAATTCACTTGTAACACAAGAGAATTTCATGTCATTTTTCCAACTGCCTAGCTTCCTTTTTTTATTTAGTTCTTTTGCAGGAAGAAGAAACCATTTCAACTCAATGAGAAAAAATAATATCATTAGGAATCATGATCACCAACAAAATTAGCTGCCTATAAAAAGTGTCATTTTCTTGATTGCTACATGGGAAATTAAATCATGGTGCTGACCAATGTGTTGTTAATAAATTCCTGATTTAAAACAAAATATTGAGCTACACATACAGCCTTTTCTAGTAATACTACATTTCAATTTACTTTCCATAACACATGTGGATATTTTCTGTTTGAATATTTCTCAGCTCTTCCCTTCTACTGCTCCTGGGATTCAATCTTTGGTGCATAAATTTTATAATACAAGAAATCACATGGGAAAACCTGGCTCAGTCATGACTCAATACTGGACTCTTTTAAATGTCTCTGAACAATTTTGGAACATGAATAAGAAGGCACAGCTCCATCCACAGAATCGGTAAGATAGTCCAAAAAAAAAATCTCTAAAAATTGATGTCAAAAAGCTTTGCCTATGCTGAAGAAAGCAACACAAAAAAGAACATCCAAAAATGGATGCTCTGGAAAATAAATGTCTTTAAAAGCATTTGAAACCATAATGATTCTAGTGGTCTGCAAATTCTTACAAAAATATATCCCAGAGTTTTTCAAACAAACCAGACTTGACTGCAGCATCAAGAAAGGCTTAAAAATAAGTTTCAATCTAGTTTTATGCTATGATATATACATATGTATAATCCTGTATTGATGAAACATTAGACAGATGTTGGTGAGCTTTGTTTTATGAACTTTATTAGAAGGAGTCTGGTGCAGTGTTATTTATCTACAGAGTGATGGAGGCAAGACTTTCTTAACTTATATACTTGTGTTCTGTCTTTTTGTGTGGGTTTCCCACCTCTAATTCTAATGAGAAGCAAGAATGAAAGAATGAAAGGAAAATGGGACAGGTGAAATGTTAATGAAAATTAAATCATCTAGTAGTTGGCTAAGGGGACAGCACCTAAAGGTTGTTGGGGAAAGCAATTCCATCAGAAAATCTTTTTATAGTTAAAACATACAAATAATTATTGTTCTGAATAATTCTTACAGTCTCTCATAATTAGAACTTCAGTTCTACAGCTCTATGAACTTGGTCTTGTTCCCTCAATAGCTGAAAGTCATAGACCTAGCAGGACTTTGTGGGTTTCAATTTTTTTTTATATCCTTTAACTCAAAGCCTTTACTTTTTACCACACACACATCCATATAACCCAAGACTGTCTTATTTGTCATTATAAATAGAAGGACAGACTTTTTTCCTAAGGGGCCTATTTAAGTATTGTTCTTAACTTTGCATAAATTCCCTGGAGATATGGAAGCTTTAGATAGTTTTTCCCCAGCAAGTTTTTCTCTGCCTCCACATTATGTTGTACAATTAGACAATCCACTGATCTTCGAATGTGTAAGATTAAGTTCCCTTCTAATAAGGAAATTGACTAATAATGATGTGTTGAATGTACTTAGAAAAGATCAGGACTCTTTGAATTGTGTAGTCTTGGATTTAGAAAGTCTAACTTAGGCCTGGCATGGTGGTACATGTCATTTAAACCCAGCACTCCCAGAGGCTGAGGCAAAGACTCCAATTTTGAGCCTAACCTGGGCAACATAGTGATCCAACATAGTGATTTATTTTTACCTGAAAGCAAAAATAAAAGAAGGTAAAATAAAATAAAATAGTAATAAAAAAAATAAAGGCCTGAAAATGTAACTTAGTGCAAAGGACCTGGGTTCATTTGCCAGCAACACACACACACACACACACACACACACACACACAC
>PVKB01006003.1:0-77581 GCA_004027205.1 Ctenodactylus gundi
AAAAAAAAAGAAAAGAAAAGAAAAGAGGAAGATGTGTTATGTGTAACACAATGAAGCATGTCTGATTATGCTGTTTTAATAAAAGATGTTTAAAAGAAGTCATTCTTAACAGTACAAGGCTTGTGAAACATGACTTTCAGTTTTTAAAAGGATAAATTCAAAGATATTAAAGTGAGAACACCCAAGAATTATCAAAGTACAGTTTGTGAGAAAGATCAAGTCTCTCTCTCTCTAAGTGAGATGTGAATGACTTTAGAAACATGCCCTTTGCCTATATGAAAGATAAGATTCAAATAAAAGATAATACTATCTAATGGAGCTAATGAGTTGTTTACATTGGAAAGGGACTGATTTGTGATTGTGAAGGTAGGATGAAGTATAGGACACAGATTCAGAAGATATTTAAGAGGCTGAATTGATGGCTTAGTTACTTTTTTCATCGCTGTGACTCAATACTTGACATCCACAACTTAGGGAGGGAAGATTTATTTTAACTTACTGTTTCAGAAGGTCACAGTCTATTCAGAACTGGGTGGCTGGAAAATGATGGAAGCCTATGGCAGGGCTGGAGCGGGGGCAGGGCCTGAGCCAGAGCTCCAGCAGCTGAGATCCTCACAACATGGTGGTACAGAGAGAAAGACTGGAAGGACGGGAGGAGCCCGCACACGCCCCTTTAGGTCAAGCCCAACCATCAGCTCCTTCCAAGCAAACCCAACTCCCCACCCTATACAGTATCCAAAGAAACATGAGGCTTTTGGGGCTCACTCCAGACCCAAACCACGACAATTAGTAAGACCATTTTATCTACTAGCATTATTTATAATGACCGATATGTCATGTGGAATGGAAACTTGGCACAGATCTAGAGATTGACTGACAATAAAATTCTCCAACAATTTTTAGGCAATCAGGCACCCCCGTTGGCATGTCCTGGTGGTGCCCAGGGATGAACAAGAAATGGAAGAGCTTAAATCTACAAGCACTAAACTCATTAATTGTCTTTAATCAGCAATTTGCTGTTCCACATGACTAACTTTGCTCAGAAGTTATTGCCTTTTGTAACTAGGGTAACAATTAGCTAATAAGGTCTTTGAAGAATAAAAGGAGCTACTGAGTTAACAAATGTAATTAGGATTGGAAGTTAACATAATAGCTAGGTGATTTACCGAGGTAGTACCAACAGGAGGAAATAAACTGAGAAAACATTTCAGACACCACGAGGTTGCTATTTATTGCCATTTTTTTTTTCTCATGTAATTTCAGCTATGATAGCGATAGCTGGTGCCCGCCATTGCCCGTGCAAACGTACTTACACCAGGGGATGGAGGATGAACTGGAAGAGGATGATGACAGGGTCCCCACGCCTCCTGTCCGAGGTGTGGCATCTTCTCCCGCCATCTCCTTTGGACAGCAATCCACGGCCACCCTGACCCCATCCCCGCGCGAGGAGATGCAGCCCATGCTACAAGCACACCTGGATGAGCTGACCCGGGCCTATCAGTTTGACATAGCAAAACAAGCATGGCAAGTATCCCACATCAGGCGAAGTGTTCCTTCACATAAATTCACAAGAGTGGTAAATTTTATAAGGTGAAATTCATAAAACTATGCATAGTGTTAAAATAATTTTAATTTCATTTAATCATTCTCATTAAGCAAGAAAACTGGATACAAAAATTATAACTGACTTAAGTCTTCAAACTCATTAGAGAGGAAGAATTCATGTCTGCTGAATTTCAGGCAAAAATGCTTTTGGCTATGCCCAAATGTTTTCTAATTTCTGGTCTAGCTTCAATTAGCTTAACCTTGAACTCATTTTAATGCCATAATAAAAGACTTTTTCAAAATCCTTCAAAGTGCCTGTGATTAATTCTGCATGTGGTTCTGAATATGTAAATGGAAGCCTCTGACCATAAATTATGGTCAGTTATTAATTCTCTTTGAGATGAATTAAATAAATTGAAAACAATATTACTAACAGTAAATTTATTGAAAAACTTCAATAATAAGTTTAAAACTCCAAGTTTCTTTTCTAGTCAATTCATACGTTTTCATAAAGTATGGACACAGTCTAGCTACACTCTCCAGAGAATATGGTAGAAGCACTATGGCAGCCAACTGTCAAAATGTCGAAGAGTTCTTTCCTCCAAAATAGTGATACTATCTATGTGCTCTAAAAGAATCTCTGTGACATGCCTTCAATTATTCTCTGTTGATTTACATCCTGAGCTTAAAATTAAAATTTTAAAATATTATTTGCTCTTGGAGGTGAGTTGCTTCTAGCTACCAAGGTAAGTTAGCAATGAGATGATTCTTATTCTTTGTGTTAATGGTCTATCTGTTTTTAAAATGTAGCTAACTATACAGACAAGGAGTTACCAAGCACAACAATATCATTTATAGCTGGTATACATAGTTTTTTCCTTAAGCATTTACTTAGTCATCCTAGATATTTTCCTAGAAATTTTCTCAAATGTAAAGATATTCTACTGTCAAATAGTATTGTTTTCTCAAATATTACTTGAGTTGAAACTGACTGCATTAAGAGTAATGAAAATTTCTCTCAAATATGCTAATAAAGTTATATATTTGGCCACCTTAAGCATGTACGCTAGATCATGGGTTCTCAAATTCATGTACCTTTGAAATCATTTTAATATCTTTAAAATATATTCATAGATAGATTCCAGCTGCTAATATCTTCAGATTGCTTAATCTCGGACTTACTTGGTTAGGCTACCCTGCCACAAACGTGAACCTGTCTACTAGCTACGTGACCCTGAGTGACTTCCATATCATTTAAATTCTATAGTTGCTTCCACGTGTTAAACAATAATGATACTAATAATTACCTCATATCTAAAATTTAGCCTTAAGACCATCATCATTTCAGATATCAAATTCAAGTTTCAGAGATTCCCCAAGAACACCTTGCCATTCAAAGCATCCCTAGAAATAGTCATAGGACTCATCAAAAGCTATTGTACTCAAAATGAAAGTGTATTACAATAAGAAGATACAGATTAAAACCAGCCAAAGAACAGATGCTTTTGCAGAGTCCAGGAAAATTCTGAAAGAAAAGCTCCTAGGTTTCTTTCTCAGAGGAGTCACGACAGTATTCCTTTTCCTGCAGTGAAAGTGACAGTACACTAGGGATATTGCCAACCTGGGAAGTAATCATGAGCCATGAGATCCTGAGAGCATTCGAGTTCTGTCACATTGAGTGTTGACTGCCCACCGGGCCGACCTCAGTCTCCAGGCCATAATATTCCTCCCACGTCCCCAATAATTTATTATTTTTTCTTCCATTTTATTACTCCAATTTATTTCTCCCATTATATATATATATATATATATATATATATATATATATATATATATATATATATATATATATATATATATATATATATATATATATGAATATATATATATGAATATATATATATATGAATATATATATATGAATATATATATGGATATATATATATATATATATTATAATGTTTACATTGAACCCATGTATTTTTTGCACATATATAGTGTGTCAGATATCTAGAGCATCTAGAGTAACCTAAGACTTCTGGTACATGGAGGTACTTTTATCACGCAGAAAATTCTAGGGGTTTAGAGATTACCTCTGGGGAATAAAGGAAGGAGGCACAACTTCTCTCAGGTCAAAGTTGAATTCCTTGCCATCTATCATAATTTCTGAGAAATTGAATGAGCTAGACATAGGGGTATATGTCTGTAATCCCAGCGTTCTAGGAGGCTGAGGCAGAATGATCCCAAGGTCAAGGACAGCCAGAAAATGTAGTAACCTAGGGAGACCTTGTTTCCAAAATGAAAAGCTGCTGCATATAGAACCTAGTGTGATGTCTCTGGGTTCAATTTCCAACACAA
Source organism: Ctenodactylus gundi (assembly GCA_004027205.1). Classification (NCBI taxonomy): domain Eukaryota; kingdom Metazoa; phylum Chordata; class Mammalia; order Rodentia; family Ctenodactylidae; genus Ctenodactylus; species Ctenodactylus gundi. The sequence goes on from PVKB01006003.1 coordinate 3,904, forward strand.
AAGAATAATAAATAATAATAATTTACACTTGTATAGCATTCAGCAAGGTGCACATCTGTGATACTATTCAGAGGGCTTATCTTTCTGAGATTAGATAGTTTCACCTAGTAAGGGGTTGACAGAATTTTGCTAATGGACATAAAAACTAGTTGATTTCTACCTGCTCTCAGGAGCTCTATACTAGGTATCGTTTCTGCTTCTGAGAATATTCCTACTCAGTCCAGGAACTTTCCAGAATGCCTTAACAGACACTGCCTGTGGGAAATGAGAGCTTCCATGTAATCTCATAAGAATGCGTCCTTCTGGTTTAGAAAAAGTTTAAAATTAAATCATTGCGAAATGTATATTTAACAAACTCTACATTATAAACATAAAAAATATTGAGCTGAATTATGTCTGCCCCAGAGAGCAGGTAAGGCAGACACCTGAGCAGGTAGAAACAGCAGAGCAAAACGAAGTCGTGCCCACCCTAAGCTGAGCAAGTGGACGTAACCACTTAGTCTGGTGTGACATGGCTCCTGCAGACTCTTCCCAGGGCAGAACATGTTCTAACGTGAGTCACAGGGAACCGTCTGGCTTTATGTAACATGTTATTTACTAAGCCCAGCAGACTGAATAGAAAACACCAACACCAAACTATAAGATAGTTACATTCTTGTCAGGCCTAGTGGTACAGGCCTGTAATTCTACCATTGTAGGAGCCTGAGGCAGGAGGATTGAACGTTCCAGCCCAGTCTGAGAAAATTAGAAACTTGATGAGACCCTGTTTCAAAATCAAAATTTAAAAAAAATGAGAAAGAATGTAGATTGCTAGGAAAGCCCTGGCCCCATCCCCAGTGTTAGCAAAGGAATGAATGACTGAATTGATATGTAAATAAATGAATAATAAATAACATTTCTCTTTTTTTAAAGAAAAAAACCCAGCTATAGTTACCCTGGAAGAATATTCCTATTCTCTCTTGATTGACTTTTTTAAAATATTGGGTTTGTGTTTCTTCCTCTCTGTATCACTCTATAAATGTCAACAGAAGAATTTATGAGTCCATGTTGTGATTTGTTAAGGCGTATCTACGTAGCCTGTTTTATCTACTGAAGCATACGAAAATACTTTATGATTCAAAATTACATAAACGTGAAAAGGACAGTATGAGGTAGTAGACTATGTTATTTATTGCTAAATACAGTTGTCGTGAAAATTCATACAAATTTCCTTTCTTTCCCGTTTGAATCACAGGCACATTCAAAGCAATAATCAACCTCCACAGCCCCCAGTTCCACCATTAAGTTATGTGTCCGGAGCCTTGATTTCTGATTTGGAAACAGATGTTCCAGATGATGATGCTGATGATGAAGAGGAAGCTTTGGAAATCCCCAGACCCCTGAGAGCAGTAGAGCAGACGCCAGGATCCAGTATGGACAATCTAGACAGCTCTGTGGCAGGTAATGCGGCTGATTTAATAGGAATAACTGACCTATTTGCAACATTATGAGGCACCAAAAATCAAATACTTTTTTATGTACGATTTATTCCACTCCATCTATTTCTGTAACGTTCTAAATATGTTAATGTTAAACACAAAATTCAAGAAGGATTTGGAAATACTTTTGCTTTGCTGTGAAAATGATAAGACATTTCATGAATTTTAAAAAGCTTTAAAGACATGAAAGAAAACTGAATTATATCCACAGCTTTCATGAAAAGTTCCTTGTGCTGGGAAACCGAGTCTATTACATCAAAAACCTTGACGTTTAGAAATGATATATTTTGTATATCAGAAGCAACATACAAAGTGAATGCAATCTTAAAGTACGTCTTGATATTTCTCTCTGTGGAATTATTCACTGATGAAAATGAGCAAGTGCTCAGAACAGGCCTATCTGAGGTTGCACAAGGTATTATTTTTAGAGTGGAAATAATGTGCAGTGAGATAAACCATACACTTATGCATTTCATATTGCTGAATCCAATAATTGCTCCTCTCCCAGAAGCATAATTATTACAAATGTTTCCTCTTTTGCCTTCTTCCTGCCTCGTTCACCAACTAAAAGTCGTCAGTCGGTACTCTTTGATGACCCCGGGGCTAAATCACAGATATTCCCAACAATTTAAATTGGAAATTTTTAGATCCTAACAGGTACGCTGTGGATATGGAAATTTTTTTTTAAAAGAGACTTTCCATTAACTCGATTATCCACTTTTGAAGCACACACAGAAATCTGCCTATTTCACAACCATGAAGACGTATTTACTACAAACTGATGTCTGGTCTTAGCATTTTACTGAGACCGCTCAGAAACCAGCCCGCCCATGTTTACTTAGAAGCTGCCTTTCATCTTCAAAGGTATTTTATCCCGTTCTCAACTTGTTTTTACTCAAGCAGCTTCTCGAACTTCCAGGGATTTGGCACTACTGGTCAGCCCTGCCCGCACTGATAGAAACTGGCTTAGGACAGGGAGGAGGAAGCATCAGCTCCGTAGTTTCCTCTGCGGCCCTTCCTGGGCTACACACCGCGTCATGCGCGAGCCCACGTTTCAGCTCGTCTCCTTGCCTTGGGGCTGGTCTGCTTGCCAGGCTAATTAAGGTTTTACAACTGCAGATCTACTGCTGTGATGTGAAGCCTAGATCCAAGGGAAGACGACAGAGCAAAAGTTAAAATGTTTGAATGGCGAGAGCAGACTTATTAGTGCGCTGTTATACTAAGCCTCTCTGCCTGAATTTCTAGCATAATCTCCTTTAGGGTATAATTCTGCATATTTTTCCATATTTCACTAATGATGCTGAACTCTTTTCCATTAGAAGTACAGTAAAAGACTTTAAGAATAATAGAAAAGTCAGATATACCATATGAAGATCTTTTATTAAATATTATAACCATAAAGGTGATAAAACACACCCATATATTAAGAGAATGCTGATTTTTTTTATTTTTACAAGCTTACCTGTTAGGCAGAAGTTAATCTGTCTAGTGTGTCTCCAATTTAAACAATCTGTATTTTTTTTTCCTGTGGCTAGTGTAATTTCATTCAAAATGAAGCTTTTATTGCTACGAAAACAAAGTCCATTTCTCTACTTCAATATGTTATTTAATTTTCACCATATATAGAAACCCTCAGGGTATTTAAGTATATATTCCACGATGAATTTATCCTAAAAACAATACATCTAATTATTGGAAATTCTTGCTTCTCTTCTTTACTTTTTCCCTTTTTATTTTATTTTATTTTATTAAATGCATGCACTGATGTCTTTAAGAAAAAAGTTTGGTCAAGGACTCAATTTGCTTTCTGGAGTGTGTATATGCAGGGAATGAGAATGTGCAGTAGTGTATGAAGGGGTGTATATACATGTACAGGCTATGTGAGTGCATATGTATGATTGTATGCGAACATGCAGGTAATATGATGAGTCTATGCACAATGATACATGAAGGGAATGTGAATAAGAATATATAGAAATATGGACATATAGGATATATGAGCATTACTGTGTGTATGTATGTGTATGTGTGTGTGCATGTGTGTAGAGAATGTGTGTATAAATGAGTATGAGAAAGATTGTGTAGATAAGGTTGTGAGTGTATGTAGAAAGTGTGCGTGTGTGACTGTGTGTAGAGTGTAGCTAAGGGCATGGGAGAGAGCAGATAGAGTTTTAGTGTGTATTGGATTGTATGTATTTACATATGTCTGTGGGGACAGCCGGAAGTGGATATAAACATGGACTGAATATTTTAGAGATCAACCCACTGTGATTATTACTCCAATATGCTTATGTGTTCTTCAAACATTCAAGGAAAGTTTGATGGTGTTAAATGTGATAGGCAAAAAAGATTCATTGTTTTACCTGACTCTAATGTTTGTTAGCTGGTAAGTGACTATTGAGATGATTCTAATCTTTTTTCGATTACTTGAGTTCTAAACATGTTTGTGGTGTGAGTAAATTAGTCAGATTTTCAGATGAATTGTTCTTATATTTACATTTACATACAGCTAATAATGTCAACTATATAAGATAAAACAAATGGAGCGCATTCCATAAATCTCTACGTCCAATCAGAATGATCATCTCATACACAGGCTAATGATACTGTGTATAAAATTATGCAATTTAAAAATAAATAAAAGAAGTTTGCTTATGTTGCCAAGCAGCTGCCTAATTAGAGCATATCAGCAGTTAATAAGCTGTAGAGACCATTTTTGTGAAGAAATATGCTTATTAATTCCAAATATTTTCACAATGACTAAGTAATTTGTGAAATTTTGAAATGATCATTTATGAATGATAAGGAGCCAGAGAGGAATATATCCACAGTTCCATAATGCATGTCTTCAGGAACAGACGTGCATTTGCAAGCCTATTATGTTATGTATGATTCCCTTTAACAAATGTATGTTTTATGTGTGTTACTTCTGATAATTTGATTAGGATTTTAGATTCAACCATTACTATAACAGTAATAAGTAGCTAGCATTATGTCACTAGTAAGTGTGTGACAGCTTTCTAGGCAGTGGCTGGAATTTTGCATGACCCAGTGAATGAATCAACAATGTTTTTACTGTTTTAAAGTGTTTTAAGAAAACAAGAAATAAACAACTAGTGAGGAAAAAAAAAAGAGAGAGAATGTAGCCAGGCCAGGTGGCACAAGCCTGTGATCTCAACACTGGAATATTGAAGCAAGCAGATTGAAAGTTTCAGCCCTCCTGAGCAACTTATGATACAGCAAGGCCCTGTCTCAACATTAAAAATAAAACATGGACTGGGGATATAGTTCAATGTGATAATCCAAGACTCAATCCCCAATAGCAGAAAATATTTAATATCTACAATTTCATAGAAGTTTATTATCCCTCTTATAAAATTTTATAAAGTTTTACTCATTTAATCTTGAATTATTATTATTATTATAACTTATAAAAATTGAGTCACGCAGGGTTTCAATTTTATTTCAAGTTTGCTCGTCGGGTAAGTGACTGAATAATGTTTAAAATCAGTCAGTTTTGGGAGGGACAAAAGGAGAATGGGAATGTCCTCGTCACCTTGACAAGATACGTAGGTGCACAAAAGGCTCAACTTCATTGTAGGCCTTAAATTTTGCGCTTATACATATCAATAAAATGGGGAAAAATCAATCAGTTTTATTCTAAAGATAAATTCCGTGGTTCCATAAGTGCCCAACTTTCTTCTGACTTCTGAAATTATCACATTTAAGAAGAAAGTACTGCTATGGTCTTTTATGTGTGCAAATCTCTCTCTCTCTCTTTGTGTGTAGAGATAAATACATACATATTTATAAAAATAAAACATGTAATTTTATCTCTGAAAATAACGCTTTACCACAAGACTCTTAATCAAACTAATATTTTTAGATGTGATTTTATTGTTCTTCTAATTTTTAGTCCAATGTTCATTTACAGTGACCTAACAGAATTCAATACTATTAGCCTGTTTTGGAGGGAATTATATTTTTATAAATTTTATGTTACTCTATGTCCATAATGCACACGTGTTTTATTGCTTCACACTCTACTTTGGGGTAGATGATAATCATATGGAATTGCTTTAGTTTTCAAGTGTTTGCTTGTCACATTTCATTCCAAATTCCAAGCTCACCGTCTTTGGGTAACAGGGAGGCAGGTAGCGTCAGCATTTCTTCTCATAGCTGTCATGGTAGGAATGAAAGATAGAGTTTTCTGGATTTAATGACACCACCATGAAAAAAGAAACAGAAGGCAATAAGAAGCAGGTGAGAGGAGAAGCCCTGCACACGTAGCCAAGACTCTGCCTCAGTCATCACCAACAGTAGCACTGAGATTGAGCATGCTCAGCAGAGCAAGGGAAAGTTTCCGTGACTCTTGGACCTCATGTGGACACCACACCTGAAAGACAGAGGGGCTTTATGTTTTTTTTCTTTCTTTCTTCCTTCCTTTTCTTTCTTTCTTTCTTTCTTTCTTTCTTTCTTTCTTTCTTTCTTTTTGTTGTTGTTGCCTTTGGAAGTTTTTACAGGAACTCTCACAGTAGCTTAGTCAGTACACAACAAAACACGGCAGGCTCATCATCCTCCTTGCCCACCCAGCATTTAAGCCTGATCCTCAAATATGTTGACCAGAATCTTTGTTTCTGTGGTAAAAAATTTAGAAAAGTAATTTTAGTATTTAAAAAATCAGGGATAATATTAAAAAGTGATGAGATTGTTTCTTTAGACTACCTCGACAACTCTTATCTTGAAAAGAAATTAAGTATATACTTCAAACATAAACAGATAAAAAGGTGAATATTTTATGTGTGATTTTTAAGTGAATTAAGTTAATAGATGTCATAGTACCACAGAGAAGAGGTTTTTGTTTTTGTTTTTGTTTTTTTATTTGTTTTGTTTTGTTTTGTATTGTTTTGAGATAGGGTCTCTCTCTGTAGTCCAAGCTGGTACTGAGTTCATTATGGACCCCAGGCTGGCCTTGGATTCAAGATAATTCTTCTGTCTCAGCTTCATGAGTGTTCGGATTACAGGTGTGTACCACCACGCAGAGTTTATGTGGTGCTGGGGAATTGAACTCTGGTAATTAGGGCTTGCGAGGCAAATGCTTTAACCACTGAGCCATTACTACTCCAGCCCTCTATGGAGGGGAGTTTTAACTGATTATTTTGCTTTTTCTATACATTAGCATCAATCATTCTGGGGAATATTTGTAGAATTGCATATTCAGTATATTAGTTTACTTGAGTGAAAAAAGAACTTCTTGAGACTACTTGTGCTTTTCTACATCTAGACAGAAGTCAATATTTGGATTGATTTGACCAAAGACATTTACAGTTGGACTTTTTACTTAACAAGTTCTTAAGCAAATAGCACTCAATAGAAAGAGTTCCTGGATTAAATATGGGCTCAAAAAATGGGGAAGCATTAGACTTTGTATCTCATAAAAATGGTAATGCAACAATTAGCAGGGTCATATTATAAAGCACAGACTTTACTCTAGCTTAATGGATCTAAGGATAGCATTTATCAGCAAGGAACGATTTAGCATAAAACGACATGCAAATGAATTGATGACTGATCATAAATTAATTTTAGTGCTGAAGATGTAATAGAGACACAGCAAGATGCCACTTTATCATGATATTTTATGCTCAGTAACATTTGAGCAACAACTTAATGTCTTACGTGCAGTTTTTTTTTTCAACTGCTTGAATAAATTTGAGTTTTTTGACCTTTCAGCAATTTTAAACCTGAGAAATTTGGAAATATTAAAAATGCAAACAAAAATAAATTTGGCCACCTGACATAAATTTATTTTTCATTAAATGTTTAAATATGTATTGATTATGCTTGGAGCTGTAATGTGTCAAGTGGTTACAAATTATTGTAATTTGTCAGGTATCTCTAGCTGAGCTTCTTTTACCTGGGATTCAGTTTGGATTTCGTGTTTATATTTACATTTATGAAAAAAAAAAAAACGCTATCACAAATTCACTGAGATTTTAACTTTTGAAACGGTGTGCTTCTTTCAATCACTGACTTTTTTTCGACAACTGTTTACCTAAATCTTTGGACTACTTTTGATGTTTACATCTAAAGAAAGAAGGAAAAAAGCTTTAAGAAAATGTTAAATGTTAAGTATATTTCAATGACTTTATGAAAGTAATTAAACATATCATACACAGTTTTATTCATTGGACATGGGCTGATAGGTTCATGTATATTCCCCATACATGTCTTAATCCAAATCGTAGGGAAAATTGTAGTAGATATGAAAAGGAAGAGGGATAAAGGGAAGAAGTGAAAGACTTTCATTTTTGTTTTGAAGAGGAGAGATTGCTCTAGCTTCTTTCTCTTTCACTTGTGGCTGAAAAGCTGTGGTACTTAGCTCTTCAACTTCGAAGCTATCTATCTAGTTTTGGTTTTACAACAAGTATGAAGAGAGAGAGGGGGGGAGAAGGGAGGCCGTGTTATTTCTTTATTAATTCACACTCACTGAAAGCCCAACATTCCAGGCTTCTCTCTCTTTCGAGACAAGAGGAATGAAGCACCAGGACAGAGTGTGAATAAATTGGGTTTTGAGGATGTGTCTGGAAGCACTGATGATTTAGAGTTGAATCAAAGACAAAGGCAGAAAAGCAGTTAATTTTTGGGTGATGAACGTGTGTGTGCAGATGGTTAAGTGAAGGACTCTCTAATGTATGAAGATAAACAGTTTCTTCGGATAGAGGTAACAGTGTAGCTAATTCTTTGCAAGAAATCATCACAGGATGGTATTTCTTTGATGATATTCCTGTGGTGAGAATCTTTTTCCAAAATTTTCAGAGTCGGCAATCAGAGATTATGTTTGCTAGTTTGTTGGATCCTCAGGGTAGAATCACACCACAGACAGAAAACCAAAAATAAATAAATAAATAAATAAATAAATAAATAAATAAGCAAATAAAATGAAAAAGCTCAAGAATTTCTTGACTGATCATGAGATGAAAGAATCATTTAAAAAAGAAAAAGTGGGAGTGCAAGTACATTAAAATGAGTGAGGTTGGATAAAGACAAGTCACACGTACTAATAAATTACTACTTTATATCAATTCATTATCTTAATTTGAATAAAATATGACTATCAATATTCAACTGTATCAATGCATAACTGAACACATATCAGATATATTTTATTATACATCTATCCTATTATTATTACTTAGTAAAATATATTTATAATCTTTTACCTTCTCTTTTACTTTATGGTGACATAATTGCAATTCATATTCTAGCAATCAACAAGACAAGAACTCATTCACATTATATTCTTGTTTCATAAATTTCTAGAAATGCTTATGAGAACATTCTTCTTGCAAATAAAATAAGATTATTGCTGGGAATTTATGTACCAGAAAGGGTCATACATGGATTTTACACTGAAAAATGGAGATGCTAAATGCATTTAATTCAAAATGCCCACAATTTATTGAATTTCTATTGTATAATTCCCCTCTACAAGAAATACAGAAATGTATAAGAACTAACAATCTCCAGAATTCTACTCCCTGGAAGACATGCATACACTCAACACAATTAGGCCTTGATGTTTTTCCATGATTACCAGAGCACAGAAGTCTAAAGAACGGGAAGAAATAGTTGAGACCAAGGACTGGGAGGGCTGTAGAGCCGATGGGGCTACCAAGATTGGCCTGGCTCAGTTCTGAAGGGTCTCAGAGAAATCAATGTGAACGCAGCCTGGTTGGACTAAGTAAGGCTTCAACAGCAGAAAAAAGGTATTACAAGGGATTCGGGAAGATAATTTAGCTTACAATGAGGAATAAGTGAAGTGAGTAGAAGGAAATCAGAAGAAGCTTAAAGATCAGATTGAAGATGCAGAATGAATCAGTGTTTGTTTGGAAGAGTGAGAGCAGAAATTCAGAAAAACATAGTCTCATGTGGAAAGCATCAGAAGTAAGGTTTCATTGTTTCCAAAATATTGTCAGTTTCAGAGTTTCGTGTTCTTCCATGACCCCTCACTGAATCGCTTTCATTTTTTTCTCTCCTCTGCTGCAGCATTGTACTGCAAGGCCGATTGCATCATTTCTTCTTTCATTTTCAGCTGTTGGTCCTTGACTTGGGATTATTAACCTAGAAACGAATCTCTCAGCGGAGGCTCCGTTGCTGGTGTTATCTCAGCCTCCTTGCAGTGGCCTGTGTCAAGGCAATCGGCTTGGAAAGTAAAAAGTGTGTCTGTGTGCTTTTGGCAGATAGAATCAAAATTCTATCTTTCTCTGCTACACTTAACACCCTTTTAACTCCTAAGATCATTTTAACCTTTTCAGCTTCTGTCTGCCCTGCCGTGAAAGTACACGAATTTGTTGTTAATATGTTCTGGCACCTTGAATAAAATTACTATTTGTGCTTCATGGTGACACTCTTAACTGCACTGCTACCTCCTAAGTATTAAAGAAAATAGGAAATACTCTGTGACATTTAGCATTCAACTCTTTCACATAAATATGTGTTTATGAATCCTAAATCAACTTTATCTACACACTTTTTGTCTCTACTATCAAAAAATTAGATAACCAATACTTGATAGCTCATTGTATTATGAATTAATGGCACACAAACAATATTATAATATTAACTGTATAGTTTAAGTGTCCTCTGTGTTTCTATGTAACAAAAAATGTAATAGTGTAAGTGACTTTCTCGAAAGTTAAACATAAAGTTATTTTTCAGCAACTTCACAGCTACTTTCAGAATCTTAACAGTTTTTAAACTTAAGAAAAAACTCAATTATTTGCTTTGTTACAATTTGGAGAAGAATCCGTCTTAGTGCCGGTGAAACTCTACATAAGTTAACTTTTAAGAAAAAGTTTTAGAATTAAAGAAAAACATAGTGTTCTTCATATAATTTAAACTCAAAACAAATGAACGTTACAAGTAGTATTTGTATAAATACATTTTCTATATTTATATTTATTGATTTGATGTTTACTCATTGTTTATTAGTTTGTGTTATGTCATGAGTGTCTAATTTTAATTTAAAATCTTGAAATAATTTCAGTTATTCTATGGTGCACCAGAGTATGAAAAATATCTGAGTTATAAGTATTTATACAGCTTATCAATGGAGTCTGAGCTACCTTTAATATATATTCACATCATATCTTCAACGAAGTTCCTGATTGGTTTAAAAAGATGATAATTTGTTTCGATGAGTGTTCTTCCCTGAATTATGGGAAATTTACATATAACAGCTGTTTTTTGGAAAAAAAAGCGTTATGCAAAAATTTTAATAATTGTAACTTGGAACATGTTTTGTTCATATGTTGTGAACACAGACATAACATGAACTTCATTCTTCTGCACTGAGAATGTTCACGACATGGATGTCTGGCCGAAGAATTCAAAATGAAACTTTAAAAAAGCCAGCAGTCGTGGCAGCCTACTTGCTCCTTAGTATAGTGTGTACAAAAAGATAAGATATCCAGTGTCTACCACTCACTAGACACCTACATTTGTTTTTAGGTTCAATGGTAAATGGATGGGGCTCTGCATCTGATGAGGATCGTAACTTTTCTAGTCGTAGATCTAGTTTAGGTAGTTCCTCAGATGGTTCCATGTTTGCCAGCGGCAGTTTTGCACAAGCACTGGTGGCAGCAGCAGATAAAGCTGGTTTTAGGCTGGATGGAACCAGCCTTACAAGAACAGGTTGGTAGACCCCCAAGTCGACACTCTTTGCATGAGAGAACCTGTGTTCTGGACACTTCCACCTTTGTTCTGAGCCTTCTTCTTCCCCCTGCTCAGTGTGTCTGACCGCAGGGCTTTCTTTAATATGCATGGGCACAATGTGCAGGCTCTGTTACTAGAACTCTCTTCTGATATTAAAGAGCCAAACGTAGGGTTCCTACTCACCACCTTCCGCCCCTTCCTCTTCACAAGGCTGCTGATTAATTGGAATACGCTTTCTTTTCAAATTACAACAAAGCAGCGACTAAGATTGCCATTAAATTTTCAATAACTCACACTTTGCAAAATCCTCACACAATCAATAATGAACCTAGTGATTAAAATTATTCAGCTTTTATCTCCATTACTTTTCTTTGCCCCATCTCTCTCTGTAAGTGCATTTTCTGGGAAGGCTTTCTCGGCACGGGGTGAATGTATCTAAGGCTGTCGGTCTAACAGTTCAAATGGCAGATAGCCATATTAATTGTCTGACTAAGATTTTAATACAGTAATTTATTATACATTTTAAAGGATGCTAAGTAAAGATACACCTACTGCATTTGCAATTTGAGTACAATGATGATTTCATGTCTATTGCTCTTTAAAAAATCATTGTTTTGACTCGAGAATCCCAAATAATAATATAAAAGCTAAATATTCATAAAATGCAATCTTTTAAGTGTTATTCATTTCCCAGAAGAAATTCAGTGTTAGTTCAGATAATATATCAATATGTTGTAATTATTTATTTGGCTGAAAAGAAAAATTAACTTTGATGTAAAATTTGGCCCTGTATTTCTTGACTGCACATGAAAGAAAATAATATGAAATTAAATGGAAAGAGTGTATAAGACAAAATAATGAAACATTAAATGTCTTCTTATAAACTTAATAGCATTCAAATGATAAAAAGAAATTATTTTGACCCTTTGCTAAAATTTCAGATCATAAGCTCAGGTCCTGAATCTTGGAAGGCGCATTTGAAGTATACCACCAAGATTTCTTCTGAGCTCAAATTAATGATTGTCAAACGAAATGAAATGATTTCTCAAGCATTGCAGAGGTTTATTTTTATATAGCATCTAAGCTAAAATACATTGTCATATAACTATTACTTGATTTTCTTGCTTGTTAAAGTATAAGTCAAAGACTTGATGTTGGCTGAGTGCTTTTTGCAGCACTAGCTGTGAGTAGAGTGGCAAAAAATGCAAAGAAACTAATAAATGAAATGATAAAAGAGCATTTCTTGCATGTATGCTAATAGCTAATAAAGCATTAGTATCATGTCACACTGACTTACGATAGTGTAACTTCATACAATTATTTTGTATGCATTGCAAATATGCACAAGATAATAAATACACATAAACTAGGCCTATCTTACCAGATTTTTACAATAATAAGTTGTTGAAAATTTATTAAACTTTCCTAGAATAAATTTCTTTCAATATGTATTAAACTAAAAGTAAACAGCGCATTTTGTTTTTCAATGATAATTTGGGATCTGCTCAGATACAATAATATTCATTAGAACACACACATTGGACTTTGGATATACAAAGTAATTTTAACTTGCCATGTATTCATGCTATTGAGTCTCAATTTTCCAAAAAGGCAGATTTCATTGTGTATAGATGTCAGTGGGAAAGCCAATGGAATATATGTGTCTGAGCAGAACTTTAATGTAAAATTTGCTATGTACTTATTAATAGATATTTATTTTTAGTACTCAAAAAAAAAAAACTTGTAAGCTTCCAAGGGTAAAAACTGATTAAACAAATAAAACAGCACACAATGCATTTCATAAATAGCCTGTTTAATTCACAGAAATAAGTGGTGCATAATTTGCATTTATTTATGAAAGTACAACCAAAATTGCGAAGGTTAAATAAGATATAATCAAACAAGATTGAGCTTTTGGATGATAATTTTTGAAATAGTTTTTTGGGGGGTAAGATATTAGCTTTTTAGAGGTTGAACACGTTTTGTGTAGTAGGACATATATTTTTGTATAGACATGCATCAACATTTGATATTTTCAAATTACATGTCTGGGTATATTGTCAGGTTAGTCTCAGTAACAGCAGAGAAACATTGCAGAATGAAGTGCATAATGGAAGTATTCTTTCTACTCCACTCCCTTCATTTTTTCTTTAGGAAAAGCCTTTACCTCCTCTCAAAGACCTCGACCCACCAGCCCATTTTCTACTGACAGTAACACCAGTGCAGCCCTGAATCAAAGCCAGAGGCCTCGGCCCACCAAAAAGCAGAAGGGAGGACGAATGGACCAACAGCAGGCGTTGCCTCACAGAAGGGAAGGAATGACAGATGGTAGGTGCATCTCCTTCACTCTTGTCTCTTGGATGAAGAGATGTGTTCTGTGCCATCCTTAAACTGGACGAGAGGAGTCGTGGTAGGTTGGGCTTTGACTCACGGCAAAACAGCAGGAATGAGCAGCAGAATGGACTGAATTCAATATTACCAATTACCCTCAAGAAAAATACAGCATATGACCTTTCAATGTTGACTTTTTTTTCCCCCTTTTTTAGCATTTTCTTTTAATAGTTCTTAGCAAAACTTCCACTTTAGGATTGCGAAAGCATTTGGGAAGGGAGAAGGGACTAAAAGGGCTGCTAATGCAACAGATTTGTGCTCCTAGTTCTCAAGTTTAGTGTAAAATATAGGAATAAAATATATAGGAATAAAAGTAATAATGGTTTGGAAGAAATAAATTTAAAATCCAGTAACAACACACGCACACATAAAGATTAGAAGGAAAAGTCAGCATCAGGTGCACTTGTTATAGTACAAGTACATTTATGACACTAAATTACAATCTGTTAGTATTTAACCTTTGGAAAATGATCATTAATTTTTGATTTGTATATGTTTGCAGTATAGTCATTTACATATTGAGTACATACAACTTCTACAACTTGGGGAATTGATGTGTATACATGTCAAGTTTCAGACTTTTCACCTGTTTCCCTTCCTACCCTCTTTTATCTTTAAGTCCCTTCACTTTTCCAAGAAGACTGTCTCGCTATTTCTTCTTTATTTTGATCTTTTAGTCATTTATATTTTTTAGTTTCTCATACAAATGAGACTATGTGATATTTAAGCATTTGTGATTGGTTTACTTCCCTGAGTATTGTAGTCTCAAATAGTATACATTTTCTTACAAATTCCTCGAATATAGTTTTCTTTATGGCAGTGTAATGCTTCGTTTTGTGTGTGTGTCTGTCTCTGTGTGTGTCACATTTTCTTTATCCATTCATCTTTTGATAGACACATAGACTGTTTACAGGATTTAGCTATGCTGAGCTGTGCTGCTATAAACACAGATATGTGTGTGACTTGTTCTTTTAAAAAATATTTTGAATCGATTTAGTATTTTTTTTTAAATTTCCCAAATGTAAGAGCTGTTTAAACATGGTCAGGTAGTTAAAGAATGCCTGAAATCTGTGTTTGCACAGCTAGAACTAATTTTCCTAATCTTAACAACACCAGAAAGGTACTTCTCACAGTTCTAGAATCCAGAAAGTGAAAATTCAAGGTGAGGACAGACTTGACATGTGGTGACAACTCACTTTCTGTTGCCTTCTTACCATGTTTTCATGGTGGAAAGGCCATGTCTGGGATGTGCTTCATACAGATTCATAGAACTCTGTCTTTAAGACCTTATCAAGGTATAAAGGCCACACTTCCAGATGCCATCACATTGAGAGGTGGTATGTACGGAAACGTAAGAATCTTAGGGCCATATCAACATTCAGACCTTAGCTAAGTGTTGGTATTTTCTTTTTTTCTGTTAAAGTCCAGACAGTGAGTATCTTTTGGCCTTGGGGCCATATAGACTCCGAAACTACTGCTCAGTAGTGTCATTATTTCATGAGTATAGCTATAAAAAAGTTTTTTAATAAAGGTATAAATGATCTCAAAAGCACTATGTTAACAAAACAGACATTGACTCTATGTGGCCCAAGGGCCACAGTTTGCTGTTTCTGAAGAACCACATTGAGTCAGAGAGGTTTTGCTTAAACACTGTGCTGTGAGCATCAGGAAAAAGGATTGCTCTCCCATCAACTCCACAGAGCACAGGCTATTTCCCACACTTGCAAATGAACTCTTATGTCCTTTAAAATATGAATGTAAGTCTGTACCCTGAAGCTTTAGCCTAAGGAAAGAAAAACATACTGTATTGAAGTGCTTCATGTAATATTAGATCGAATGACAAATTCCTTTCCCGTACTCCTACAAACACACTAACTCTGTTAAGAGATTGTTGTACTAAGCATTGAATGAATGGACTTAGTCCAGCAAAACCTTGAAGCAAATTTTAGTGATCTGAAAATACACTTTGGGAATTCTGATTTTATTGTTCTAGGTAGATTCCTATGACAGTTATTTTGGAAGCTTTGTGGGTATATCTAGTGTACATCTCTCTCGCGCAAGCTGTGGCCTAGTCCTTAGCATTCTCAGACTTGTAAATACAGAGCAAATATAGCTTACCTGAAAAAGTGTTAATCTCTTGTCTATTACTAACAACCATATTTTAATACCATTTTATTATTTCATATGATTAGGAAGACTTAAAAAGCCAACCATGCTTTTTGTGAGAATTTTAGTTTTACTTTTCTTTCCTGCATTCTTTCTTTATAATTTGGAAAAGTTTTATAGTTTTATAATTTGGAAGAGTTTCTATGGAATATAATGGCTTAGGATGCAGTTGAATTTTTGATTTTCTAAAAATGATATCTCATGGTGAATAAAAATGCTCACCAATGGGTTTCTGCCCCAGGTGTTCTGAAGTTTAGTTGAGCACTTAAAGTAGTCGGTACTGTGGACCTTATTCTCTTTAAATGAAAGGAATATTCTCATTTATATGGAGATTATATGCTCAATCATTAATACATTGATATATTTTCTAAAAGAATAAAATTAGTTGTATATTTTCTTTAGTTTTTCAGAAATTTTGGAAGACTATACTTATAATATGTGTATTATATAAAATCTAAATGAAGAAAATAGAATTTTTTACTCTTACATTTTTTTTGAAAAGTTTTTTTTTTTGGTATATCTACCCAAAAGAACTCACTTTCTTGATTAAAGCACATACTGAGACATGGTTTATTAATTTCTAAAAATTAATAGGTTTTTAATTATTCAAATATGCCAGAATTCTTAAAAGAACAATAACGGATGATGGGTTATTAATTATACTTTAGAAATAATGATAATGTAAAGAAAGTTTTGTTTTGCATATCTTTCCAAATGTTTAATCAAAAGATATTTTATTCAAGATACAAAGACATTCAATTTGTAAATTATACTGTATTTTTCCTTAAGAATACTGTTATTTTATACAAAATGCTTATGCCGCAGCATTTATGAAATAGGAATCCATATGTTATGTATAATTTCAAGGATCTTTATAGACAATCAAATTGTTCTTTTTAAGAATGTGGCTGCTTAATGATATTTTACACTAAGCCTTTTGAATTATAGATTTTGCAGTGGTGTTTTATGGTTATAGTTAATAAAGTAATTATTAATAGATGCTCCACCAAACAACCTCTAGCCCTTATTGTGTTAGCACAGTGAGAAAAAGTCTTTGGTATTGGTACAGTGATCTGCCAGGGTCTGAGACTGTCATCTAAAGAGAGATGTGAGGATGTAGGCCTCCTTATCACAAGGATGGCTTTTTTATTTTTAATTTTTTGATACAATATCTGGTTCTGCAGTCCAGCCTGGTCCTGAGTTCACTATCTAATCCATCTTTGCTGGCCTCAAACACCAGGCAATCCTCCTGCTTTAGCCTCCTAAATAGCGGTATTACAGGTGTGCGCCACCACTCCCAACTTATGTGGTGGTGAGAAATTGAACCCGGGACCTTATACTTCCTAGGTAAGCACTTTACCTGCTGAGCCACAGCCACACCTCAGGATGCTACTACTTTCAAAACTGGACTTTTATTGTACTCTTGCTGGTAGATAGAACAAGAATGATCTGTGGCAGGTTTTAATAGCAAGTGGCACATGTCACTGTTCGTATCCATTGGCAAGACTCTGACCCATGATGTCTAACTAACTGTTGGATTATGTAAATCTCTTTGTAGCTAAGTAAAGGAGTTGAAAATGGTTGTAACTACCATTCTCTATGTCAAAGGCTATGCAAATTCCCATACACACTTCAGGAGTGTTCTCTCTTATGTAAATCTCTCCTAAGCAGGCCTTGCTGAACCCAGACTGACTCATTTTAATATTACATCAGAGTAATCTTTGAAGTCAGTACATTGACCAATGCTGAATAAAGAAGACAGATATCTACTCATCAAGGGTGTTTTTCCTGTGCCATGTCTGTTTAGTCAGTCACCTTTTTCCTAGATTTTTAAAATATCCTTTTAATGAGCTCCTTCCCATCCCTGCCACATACTACATTTTACTTTGAGTAAATTTATATATCCACTAAGCTATTTATTCTAATATTTATTAAGCATATATCATATCCAGGCACTAGAAAACAGAGACATAAAATTCCTTGGTTTCTGAGAGCACATTCTAGGGGAGCAGATAGGTGAAAATCACCAAAGATATATATGTGAAAACACGAAGTGCATAATAGGATGATCATTGTCATGAAGAGAAACAGAAAGACAGGAAGTAAAGCAGAGTCATGGCAGGAAGGAAGTACTTTTTAAGCAGTGTTTTTGGGGAAGGCCTCACCAAGAAGCTGCTAGTCCAGAAAAGAAGGAAGAATGCTAGCAAAAGAACAATGCTGGTATCTGAGGAGACGTCATGCTAGGACACAGGTAAAGGGAAAACAACCGAGGTGGAATGGCAAGACAGACAAGCAGGCAAAGCCAGTGTGGTAGGACACTAAGCTTCTGTAATGAAAAATCTTCTCCTACAGTGAATCTGTTTGTGCATATGTGCATGTGTGTGTGTGTGTGTGTGTGTGTGTGTGTGTGTGTGTTTCATTACATGCATGTGCTTATTCAAAGGAGTGATTTGAATGCAGGTTTATTATGAAAAGGTCATACTAATTGTCGCTATGTACTAAGTTGAGAAAACGTATAAAAATAGAGATCTCAGAAGAGATTTTAGAAGAATGTAGAAAGTACCCAATGGTGCCTTATGCCCACGTAGAGTTAACGGAAGCCATGAGAGATGCTTGCTCTTGAGGTGGGTTAATAGGATTTGTTCATGAAATTAATGTGCATATAAGGCAGGGCAGTCAGATATCACTTCTAGGTCTTCACACAGAGTATAATTTGTAGGAATTGCCAGGAAGTACAGAAAAGGCTTTTTTATAATTATTTAGAGTTTTATTATAATATATAAATTTTAAAAAGGTTTTCCAAATATGTAGGTGGAATTTTTGAGCTTGCTCTTGGCTGCTTGAGTCTGAAAGTCATGCAAAGAGAGAACTAAGCTAGATGTGATTTATTTGTGC
Source organism: Ctenodactylus gundi (assembly GCA_004027205.1). Taxonomy (NCBI): domain Eukaryota; kingdom Metazoa; phylum Chordata; class Mammalia; order Rodentia; family Ctenodactylidae; genus Ctenodactylus; species Ctenodactylus gundi. The sequence goes on from PVKB01006003.1 coordinate 22,551, forward strand.
CCCCATTTTCTTACTAACAATGAAAATAAGAATGCCATCTATCTCACTGGACTGTTGGTGCTTGACAACAGCTAGTTCTGAGTAGGCTAGGAAGATATTCTTTAGTAAATTGACTTTGTTTAAATGAAGCAACATGGAATTGAATAATAAATTTTATTTAAGTAAATGTAATTGATTACATTCTTTTCTATTTTTCTACAACCATTTATAATTTCCTCTCTCTTTCAAACTTATTTATTCCAGTGTGCATGCAATATCTTTTCTTCTTAGGAGATGCAATTTTCAAAGATATTACTTAATTATGAAGCTATATAATTTCAGGTTAAGTGAAATGGTCATTGGGATTTTAGCTGGCATAAGCAGATGCCATTTTTCCATTTTAGAAATTAATCTGCTCTGATGGAGAATAAAAATCAATGACAAGATATGATATTTGGAAGAAAATACAATAATTTCCCCTGACAGCCTAAGTCCAATAATTCAAATAAAATAATTAATTTGCCTTAATAATAATAATATACAGTGACTAAAGTTAGTGAACGTAAAGAAAACACAGAATTCATTGAATTATTCAACAAATAGATATTTCAATATTAGCTCTTCATTTGTTTTTTTGTTTGTTTTGTTTTTGTTTTTGTTGTTTTGTTTTGTTTTTTTTTTAAGAAGATATCACGCTGTAGCCCAGACTGTTTCTGAGTTCACTATGTAGCCCAGGCTACACAGCAGTTCTTCTGCCTCAGCCTCCCAAGTGCTGGGATTACAGGCATGCACCATCATGCCCAACTTTATGTGGCGCTGGTGAATCAAACTCAGGGCCTTGAGCTTGCTAGGTGTATGCTTTCATCTCTTTGCCATTTCTCCAGTCCCCTAGCTCTTAATTTTGGAAGATGTGATTTAAATACAACTTAAATCTCCCAGATAGGTTCTCTCCTCCCTTTGATAATGCGTAATTTGAAATCTAACATGAGGACATACTGAAAAGTGGAAATACTTCCCCAACTTGGACAATTCCAGGGCAGTGCTCCAGTGGCTACATAGTTTTCTGCACAATGAAGAATACTATGATTTTACTTATAAGACAAAATATATAGCTTCTCTTTTAGGAAACTGTCTTTTATACACAAGAAATTTATACTTTTCCCCTAAATTTTGTAACAGAATATTATTAGAAGAAACCACATTTACAAAAATTGCACAAGAATTAGCTGTCTCTATAAAATACAATATCTTTATTAATGAATAACTATGTAGTATATATTTGGTTTTTATGAACAAAGAATTTAATTACCAATACTTGGAGGATGAAAAATTACCTTTACAAAGGCATGTAGGAAAAATTCAAACAAATTTATTTAAATGAACATTCAGTAGATTTTAAAATCTTCAACAAAATGATTTCAGAATTAGTATAATCTTTATGTGTAAAGAGGGAAAATAATATTTAACAATTGAAAATATTTTTAAAATATAAAAATAAAGTACTGAAGAGCCAAAGAAAGAAAAATTAACTGACATTTGAACTTCTAATTTTTTTCATATTTGATATTTAATTTAAAATGCTTTTCTGAAAGATTATTCAACCACATCTCAGGTTTCTATGATATTGCCCACTTTAGCACCATAAGCATATTCATTCTGTGCTGTGCGCATTGGTTATTACTTATTAAAATTAATACATTAGGAGATTATGATATATTAGCTGTAACTCATTAGCTAACTCATGAAACGAATAGCCGAATTGGTTGTCAGGCAGAATGTTAATTGCATTTAATAAATGTTACCTTAACTCGTTGACTATTGTTGAATGTGCACCTACATTGGCAGAAGCAATCATAGGTTGCGTATGATACGGCATATAATTCTTAATTTCCCAAGGGTGATATTTCTTGTGCAGATTAGCAGAAGAGCTTTTCTTCTTATTATGGGATATTTATTAGCACAGCTACTAGAATTTCTAATGATCGCCTTTTTAAAATACTATTTCTACTTTGAAGAGAGGAGATTCGCTAGTGGAAAGAACATAAACCACAACTGCCCTTGAACCCCAAAGTTCGCTTCAGCGTGCACTTGAAAACATTTTCCATGGGTAACAATTGGATAAGACCGATTCACTTATTTCTAAAAATGCTGTGTTGAGAAGACACTTCTGAGATCAATAATGAACTTCATGGATATCAGTATTTGATTTTCATTTCCCTTGACTTTCTTTTGCATGAGTGATACTTTTGTATGGGAGCAAGTTGTTTTATTTTTTTTCAACTTGAACTAAAACCTGTATCTTTTTCATTAAATTTAGTCCGTTCTAAACATTATTCAAAATTTTTAGATCTTCCACCACCACCAGATCCCCCACCAGGTCAGGGTTTAAGGCAGCAAATAGGCCCGAGCCAGCACACTGGTAACGTGGAAAACTCAACAGAAAGACAAGGAAGCTCTCTAGAGAGACAACACGCAACCAGCTTAGAAGACACAAAGAGCTCCCTGGAGTGTCCAGCCAAAACCTGTCTAGAGTGGCAGCGACAAACGCAGGAATGGATAAGCTCCACTGAACGCCAAGAAGATACTCGGAAAACCCCACACAAACAAGGTGTTGGACCAGGTGTGTTCTGCATAGTCCCAGGAAAAGGCGGACTATTACCATTTTTTTTTCTACCAGGTTTCTTAGAAATAGCAATTGATTGCGGGCCTCTCATGTACATTTGCCTTAAATCAGTAATGGAAATTAGAATTCCTCAGCAGAGCTCACCAGCACAAACCTGAAGGCTGAACCCAAGGGAGAGTGGTCCTCAAGTGAACTTCTCCTCAGGGTCTTGTAGTCCAAGACACCTCCAGCCTTCATCACCGGTACTCAGGACATAACATGACCTTTTGCTTTTTAATGCTTATATTAAATATTGTAAAGATACCGAAGTTCATCTTTTGTGTCAGTTTAATTTTAGCCGTCAACGATTTTTTGTTTGTTTTTGACTGATGAAACATGTCGTTTGAAAGTAGAATGTACTTTAGTCAAATAGGTGAGTTGATGGAAATGGTCTAATCAGAAGCAAGTGCCCGAAAAGAGTTCTCATATTGAAAGAGTAAAATGGACTTGCACCCTCCCTGCCTGACTAAATGGAGTTGATTCTTATCTCTCGGTTCGCTCCTGTTTGTAAATTGACTTTCCTAGAAATGACATAAAACGGAGTTCATGACGTTTAGTTGGATATTATTTGGGGAGAGAATTTGGAACCTGTTATACCCATTTATTTTCTTGATCATCTCACATCAGGTTTTATTGAGTACTAACACATATACGCAGCTTTTGAAAAACATTTCTCCACTCATTTATTCATTTGGACTCAGTTTTTTCTAGGTATGTCCTCTCCCTAAATGTTTTTCATAATTTCTTTCTTATTTATTCACTATTTGATGCTCAAGTTTTAAGAAAGTGCAGTTCATATAAGGACAGAAGATGTTGTAATCTAGACTCAGTGAAACATTGAGGATGTTACCATATTCAAGTTCTGATAGAAAACCTTAGGTAATCCCTCTCTTGGAAGATTAATGAGGATCACAATTCTATCCCAGTCCCTGTGACATAGCATTTTATCGAGACCCTGCCTCAAAATGTTAAAAAATAAAAATGGGCTGGGGATGTAGCTCAGAGAGGGAGTCCTGGCCTGCTTCCTCATTACCAATAAATGAATAAATAAGTAAATAAATAAATAAATAAATAAATAAGGGGGGTGAAGGGAGGGAAGGAAGGGTAGGGGGAGGGACAAAAGGAGAGTGGGAAAGCCCTTGTCACTTTGACAAGGAAAGCATGTGCACAAAATGCTCAACTCCATTGCAAACCTTAAATTCTGCACGTGTACATATCAATAAAATGCGGGAAAATAAATAAATAAATAAATAAATTTAAAAAGTAAATAAAAGATTATTTAAGAAGAGATAGTATATTCAGTCAGAAATTTTTTTTTGTCAACTAATCACATAATAATAGCTTATACCTAGATGAAAAACAAACAAGAAAGGTAAAGATAGGAACAGGCAAGAGAAAAAAAAAAAAGGGAAAGATTTTAAGTAATTGCTTAGTGGCATCTATCAGGAGTTATGTGTGGAAGCAATATATTAAAATAATGTTAAAATATCTATTAAAATGTGTGGATTTCTTTTTTCTTTTAATAAAATATACAATCTTTCAAGTAATATATTTATATTTCAAGAAACAATATAAACATAAAAAGCTTATGAAATTAACTATTATGTGGTTCTTTGTCTAAACTGATTGAAAAAATGTCATTGTAGTTTAAGTGAAAACAAAAATCATGTTCTTTCAATCTTAAAGGGAAAATTAAATTGGAGCCCCATTGAGCTCCAAAAACTATTCTCAGAAACTCTCTTTCTTAAGCAAGCTCTGGGTCATTGTATGCAGTTCTCTCTCATAATGAATTTAAATTCAGCAAGTAATATATAATACTGTATACTTACCCAAAAATCTCCTCTCATTTAATCTTGCTTCAGTTCCTATTGTAGGAAATGTTCCTTGCACATGGAAATTCCTTTAATGTCAGGATCTGGTTAAACTTATTAATTTTAATTTTGCCAAAGAATGAAATAATTAAACAGTGCACTCCAAACTTAGTATTTAGGAGTCAACTTTTGTGTTTTCCTTAGGTTGCAGTTCACTTTAGCCCTTCACGGTTTCTTCTCTTTCAGAGGAAGCCTTGATGCCCTACAGCAAGCCCAGCTTCCCTTCCCCAGGTGGCCACAGCTCATCGGGAACAGCTTCTTCTAAAGGCTCCACTGGGCCCAGGAAAGCCGAGGTGTTGCGGGGAGGCCACCAGCGCAATGCCAGTGACCTTCTTGACATAGGGTACATGGGCTCCAACAGTCAAGGACAGTTTACAGGTGAATTATGTAAGTGCATTAGGTCATTTACAGGGCTTTCATGACTCAGAAAAAACATCGGATTAAAAATATTGCTGTATTAAACACATCTCAGAATAATAAAAACTTTCCTACTGTGAGAAAAAAATCAATTATGATTTTGTACAGGTTTAATCATAACTTGGGCGATTGGTATTTACAGCAGGCAATGACAAATATTTCATTACTATTTCAAATTAACTTAGACCGTATTAATGTAAGTAACTATTTTTAATATTTGCAAGTTAAATATAGTCTATTTCATAGTTTTCTTGACCTTTTAACCGAGGATGATAAGGAAAGGACATTGGCATCTTGGTAGTTTCAAAGAGTCTCCTTAGAAATGCTTTCTGATCTATTGTCTCTTAATTTTTTTTTAATTTAGGGAGATCGTTTTAAAAAGTTGATCTTTGTAGTTAATTTATAAAATGTGATTATAATCATATATCCTATAGAGTACAAAAGTTAGCCCCTCTCATATATATATATATATATACACACACACACACATGTATACCATATATATATATATATATATATATATATATATATATATATATATATATATATCATATATATATATATATATATATATAATATATATATATATATATATATATATATATATATATATATATATATATATATATATATAAAATTTGGGGGGGCTTGGGAATTTGAATTAACCCAAAGCCTTTTCCTTATGCTATATCCTCATTTTTTTCCTCCCTTTAAAAAATTATTATTGTTGTTTTTATCTTAGGAGACAGGGTTTCACTAAACAGGTGAGTTGAGTTGCCCAGGCTTCTCTCAAACTAATGATCCCCCTGTGTCGGTCTCCACAGGATGTTGGGATTCCAGGCTTGCAATGTCATGCCCAGTTTATCTTTTTAAATAGAGAATGGAACAGTGATAGTTACTGTAATCAGCTTTCTAAATATAAAATCATAAGTGCTGCACAAAGATCACAGCAAGAAATACTGAACTCCTTATGTGAATTTTATCAGGAAAATGACAAGTTTCTCCATTTCATATCAGATTTATACCTACTTAATATTTTCAAATGCTTCTTTGAATTCGGTTTAAAAACACTGCTGAGAGAACTGTCATGTGTTTTAATATTCTTAGCCACTTAGCTAGTTATATATAGTGAGAAAGCGAGCTACTTTCTTATTCTTCTGTAAAAAATATGGTTAATATAATATTCATATCGCAATCTGGGAGATTTCGTGTAATGCCAAAAACGGAAGTACTTTCAAACTGTAAAATTTTTATTGATCTGAGCTGTTATAGTTGGCTATTGTTTATCTGTTGATTATTGAGACTTGAATGTAACTTTTGACTCATGACTACTTGGGTTTGTCTTCAACCCTTGTTTTGAAGGAATTATAGACACATTAGGACGATTTTAAATGTCCAAATCCTGTGTTTCTATTTACAGATTCACCTCCTCCAAGTAAAATTGATTAGGCTCATAATCTAATGACTTTTCTTCATTTGTGAATTGAGCGTTTGATTTTGGCTTTGCAAGTAAGCATAAAAGAAAACTTAAACATAAGCCTTTTTCCTAATTTTATTTTTTTTTTTTGTAATCTTTCTTTAGAGTAACTGAGAGGAGACAAACAAAGCTGCTCTGAAGGACCGCCAGGTCCAATCTCATGGGAGTGATGACACTAAACAGTGCAATGAACAATTTCTTTTATTTATGTACTATTAAAAAGAACTGTAAATGCAATGTAAAGACACACAGCCACACATATCCCACAGATATTTTACTGGTGTTCTTCTCTTGAGTACACCACCCACCTTAACTCTTTCTTGTCAGGAGTATATACAAAGAAAGAAAACAAGCCCGCCCTCCAGGAAGAAACGGATTTTCCTCTGTATATAATTTCTTTTGTGCATTGCTATGCAAGCTCACTCTTTTTAGCTCTGTTCATATAATTGTCTGTTCTTATTGGTCTGTTGTACTATATGTGAATTAATAGGCTGTGGTGCCATATATTAACTTTTAATTGTGTAACTTTTATGTTTAAATTTTGCACTGCAATTTTATTTGGTGATAAGCACAAATCTCTACTCCTCATGATATGAAGAAAAGATTGAACGTGAAGGGAGTTTCTGTACTGTAAGCTAGAGGTCGGAGAATGCTGGTGTAATCGATCCTGTTAGATGGCTCTCAGTACCGAAGTAGAAGTGGGAAGAAGCAAAGAAACAATGGTGTTGGAAAAATCTTTGCAAATCGGAAATTAGTCAATTCCGAAAGCAGAAAGATGGCTTTTCCTGTTGACAAAGCCAGGTGTCGTAAAAAGGAAGTTGGAGTCTTTAGACTCAATATGCATTAAAATATGCAGGTAACAAAGATGTACTAAACTTGCTTTAAAAAAAAAAGATAATTAAACTTTTATTTGGAATCAACTTTACCTGTCATTGTAATTGACCCACATGAGAATTACAACAAGCAAAAGGAAATTAAGGTGTTTCACAGGAGCTGTATTTATGTTACAATTTTAAATAGCATTTTCTGAATTACTGTAATTAATCTCTCCAACTCATTAAGTCAGAATGTACCATGAATTTCCCCAAGGAAATAGACAAAACAAACTCTACGATACCAGCGAATAGTTAAAGAAGCTATTTATTATTAGGACATACTCAGGCTGCTTCCAAATATGAACACAATTTGCAATATCCTGTTTCCTTTTTCTAATACATGTACAGTAAATGCCAGAGGTTAGCGCTGTAGCACTTGAACTTGTGACTTTTTTTAAAATAATGCAGTCGACACACAATTTTGCATTGTATTTGACTAAGAAGCAATGTCCACGCCACCAAATGACTGACCAAATTGCAAATACATGAAAAGCAGCGCTCAGAGTATATTCAGTTAAGAGTGAGTAGATTTACTGCCACAAATACTTTATGGTACAACTTCAGAAATTGGCTACCAGCTAAAATATGTTTGACCCATTTTGAATGAGTAAACCGAGAAGGAAAATTTAAAGGGAGAAACATGCATGTTTGTTACATATTTTAAATAAAACCAAACCTTGTAAGTGGACATTCCTAATAGTGTCCTGCCTCATTTTTCTTCACAACTTTGAACATAACATCAGGTAGGGACTCTTGAAATAAATGTGACTTTGAAATGTAAGTTTGCTACTGTACATGTAATGTATAGTCAATCAGGCAAGTAGAAGATTCCTGTAGGTTACATCTGTGACTTTCCCGTGTGCCACTTCCACATTCTCACAGTCTGTTTCTGCCCATATTTTTAATGTCTTTTTCATGATATGTTCAGTAAATGGTACTGTGAAAAATAGAAAATGTGATAATAGCAATCAATTTTAGAATAAGGGACTGTGAATGGCAAGTTGTACTCTGCATTATTGGCTCAGAATAGTAGCAAAAGGATGACATGAAAGTGTTGCGTATATTTTGTTCTTTGAGACTGCATCAGCACAGGCAACTTAGAAAGCAGTGTTTTGGTGGGCCCCAACATCTCCCTGGTGCCACAAGAAAGTGTCTTCACTGAAGAAAAGAGGACTTCTCAGACACACATAGTAAACCCTTTATCAACCTTCTACCATCAGTGCCTGAATTTCAATGCAGTTTGATTTCTCTGGGACAAAGAGAGGAGGAGAAGTGAAAGTTCTCTGTAAAAAAATAAATAAATAAATAAATACACAATTGCTCACAACTCTCAGATGTGAGTAACTTAATTTTTAAAATTTATACAGGTCTTTGCTTCACCTCCTTGTATTTGAAAGCAAATAGATTTTTAGGAAGTTTTATTCTACCGCATTCCCTCTTTATACTTCTCAATAGCTGATTTTAGTCTAGTGCTTCTGTTTCTACATGGTTTACACGAAGGCTTGACCCTTGGTAACTGCCATCTGCGGATGACTAATAAGCCAAGACTTCAAAAAAAAAAAAAATCTGTGTGCAAAACGACCTGTAGAATAATATAGGGAGTAGCAACATGCTTTCTATATTTTCTTTGGTACTTAGAAGTTGGCAGAATTTGTCAGTACAGACCTGTGGTACTTGGAATATTCCTTTAGAATAGTACACGTTGCCTGTTAAACCTAGTTTTAAAGAAATAGGTCTGTCAAGTCGTGTAACCAACATATAACAGCTTCACATAAATAGAGGACAAGATAGCATGCTGTGGCTATATGAAATTCAAGAATACTATCAAAAATCAAAAGCTTTCATCAATTTGACAGATGTGAAAAGCTACTAATAAGTCAGAATGTCAATAGGAGGATGCTAATGTGTATGACAGCCCCCATGGGTTTCTATTGTGTAGAAAAAGGAAAACTGTCCAAAATTCACTGAGCTCAGTCTTCACAGATTGCAAGAGGCCAGTATAACCCATATAAAGCCAACCAGGGCGGAGCAACCTACAGCCTGGTTTTGTTCTTATGCGTAGTGCTGCAGTGCCATATGCTGGAGATGCGCACAGCTTCATTCACGACAGGCAGACCCTCCCTATTGGTGCCCAAACTCAGGTACGCTAATGTGTGCAGTGGAGTCAATTTACCTTCCTTCGAGTCCTTGCCACACCACTTAGAAAATGCATCAAGATAGGGCAGAGGCATGAAAAGAAAAGGATCCCTTCACAGGACATAATTCTAGTACACAGGAGGATATAGGAGTGTCAAGACCAACATGCAAGGTATCATGCAACCAAAGGGAAATAAAACCATTGCAAGTGTACTTGCTTGGAATAACAAAACAGACTTCTTGGTGTTTTATGTCTTAGTTTAATGCTCTGGGTAACTAAAAATATTTTCAGTGGGGTACAAGTTGAAAGCTTGTATGCACTTTGGTGGAACACCTCCCAATTTCTGTTCAATAAATTTATGTATTGTCCACTGACAATGAATCAATAGCAATTCCAATGAATTCTAAACTGTGGATTACCTCCACTGGAAGGTGATTGTGTATCAGTATTAAAGATATGCAGAACCATAACATTTACTAATGTTAGTTTCTCCATCTGCTTCTGTATGTTGTCTTTATAGTCACATGACTAACATTGGTATGAAGGAACATGTCTTTCTACATTATCTTAGAGGTGAAGTAATTTTTATTTTACTTCTTCACAATGTTTACGTCAAATGAAACACCAACCATTTTAAATGACATGCAATTTATTAATTTCCTTTAATCTGATGATTTCAAAAGCATTTATCGTGACTTTAAAGTGTTGCAAGCTAAGGGATTTTGTGGCCGTGGTAGACTTTTTATACTTTGTTTTATAGATGGATTCTTTTTTTAAACTGTAGTTTGTTTAAGTCACCAAACAGAGTCCAAAATCTTAATGTGTTTCATTTGATGTTGTTAGATTGGCAAAGAAATTGGCATAAAATTGGTTCATAGTATTGTCAAAGAATTGTGTATTGTGTACTCACCAGGAAAAAATAAAATATATTCACATTTCAAAATTGTAAGAAAGCCATTTATGTAAAAGAAACTTGCTGCAGGAAAAAGCAAACAATAGATTTTTCTGTCACATTCAGAGCTTCCATTCATATTTTATAACCAAATACATACTCTCATTCGACACTTTAAGTGTGGGTCCAAATGGTAAATGGGAATTGGCATTGATTATGTCGGTCATTGAAAACCGATGATGAGGTCTGTGACTGTTGGAAAGTTTATTTTCAGTCTAATATCACGATTTTCCAGATGTGTTATCCTTCACACACCGGTGCAATCTCTAGATAAATATAAGTAGCACAACATTCTTAGTTACAGAATTATTATACCATAATAAATTATTTTAAAAATGTAAGTAACGATGCATACTGAAATGAAGTGGGTATTTTTAATTATTTCAAAATGCATAATTATAAAATTTCTTAACATGTTGAATGTTGAAAAGATACCTCAGGAATTGGTTATAAATGGACATAAATTTCAAATAATGTAGCATTTTTATAATACAGTAGCCAATATAATGTGAATGAGTTAAAGATAAAATATATCATTTACCAATATGCTCAATTTTAGACCAATTATAAACCAACAATTGCTCAATGGAACTAGTGCATATATGGAAATATATACACATGGCAAAAGTAGAAGTTTATCAGAAAGCTTAATTGAAATAATGTACTATATTTTCTTGATGATAGGATGCATTAACTATAGAAATATGTATTAATATTGCAGACAACATTTATCCAAAATATTTAATATTTTCAATTTCTGGAAGTGTACTTCGTCCTTAAACAGAGAAAGCAGAGATTATGCTAACTTTCCATTCATAAAAGGAATATGCAATAACACTGTTCAATAATATCAATAGAAAACCACGTGTTAAAAGTTTAAAGAGAGAGGCAAGTCGATAGCTTGCGTCGGGAGGGAAGACAATTTGTTATCTCAAAGTTTCTTACCCTGGTGAAACTAGCAATTTCAGGCTTGCTTCTCAACTCCAAATAACAGGGAAGGAATTCTACACATGGGAATGTCAGAAACGTGTCCGGCGTCACAGGGACAGATGCTGTGGCTGCATGTTTGCATCACATTTTTTCTTTGCAGTAGTTAAGTGGGAATAAAAAATTCACACACATACATGTACACAATATATATATATATACGTATATATATTTCAAAGAAGGCTCACTAGATATTACCTAGATGCTGTTATTTGATTGTATATTTATGCATAATGTTATGTGCATATTTTCCAAACATATCATATATCTTAAAGAAGGCCAATATTTGCAGCAGGCCACTTGAATGGCCCTCAGACCACTTACTGGATGCCTAAAAAAAGCTTTTGACAAATATAATTCCTACGTAATAGGAAATATTTTTTGAGAATTTTTATATAGCATTTTCCTTGACATATTTCATTAATTTTTGTGACAAATCTAGTCCTTTTTTAATTTGTTCATTCTTTTTCGAGAAAATAAGGAACACTTATTGTATGCTTCTGGCATACATTTTTTTCCTTTGGCTCTGAGATACAATTTTCAGAGCAAAATCTTTCGTCTCTCCATTCTTAGATTGGTAAAGGGCGGGGTTTTGTTGACTTTAATTAAATATTCAGACGACGCTGGAGGCATAGCTCAGTGACTAGATAGATAACTTGTCTAGGAAGCAGGAGGCCCTGAGTTTGATGTTGCAGCACCATCAAATCGTTTGGCATGATGGCACACACCTGCAATCCCAGCACTGAGAGAGCTGAGCCGTTAGTTCTATGCCACCTTGGGCTATGTGGGACCAGCCTCTACTATAAAGTGAGACCCTGTCTCAGAAAAGAAAAGAAAAACTAAATATTCAAAATACTTGAAAAATAACCTTTGTCTTCTTAGATTAAGATCTTCTGTTAAATCTTGCCCTGATTTCTAGTAAAGCATCCTTTTGATTAATATTTTTACACTAAGGGGAAGAGCAAATAAGAAAATCTTTCTTATTCATTGCTAATCAATATATTCTACATCAACTCCATTAACATCTTTTCTCATCATATTATTCATATTCTATTACTTATCAAAACAGTCTACAAGATCTTAATAGACATTTTAAAGTAAAGAAGATAAAGGAACGGAAGATGTAAAGAGATTTCTCTACTCCACTTTTTTACAAATCTGTTCAATCCTAGGTGACATAAAACCATTGTCCTGGCACATATCATGGGACTCCTGCTATAAGAAGCCCACTTTGAAAAATAATCTTCTCTGCTTTAATGGTGACAAAGGCAATACATGCTGTGTGTGTGTGTGTGTGTGTGTGTGTGTGTGTGTGTGTGTGTGTGTGTTAAACCAATAATAAACCAAGGAAAAGAGTTACACAAGGTTTTAGCTGTGGAGTTGATGAAAAAAAAATTTACAGGAAGAAATTATTAAATCATGTTCCAAGAAGTTAATAAAGATCATTACTCTATACTTTGATAAGATTGCACTATGTTCTTTGGTGATTCTAAATTATTTTGTGTATTTTCAAATCTTTAAATCATTAAACTAAAACTAAAGCACAAAAATACCTCGTATGTCCCTCAACCACCACATCCCATATACCACAAAGAATAATTACGTATTAAGACTACTTTCCAATTATTACTAATTCTATGTCAAGTGGAACTAACATAAGTAAATAGTAAAAATAATAATGGATAACACAACATTTAGAGAAAGGACCTTAGCTCAGCAACATGCTGCAGAGTAAACTCCAAGTGGAATTTAAAGTAAAGCTAACTTGTGAGAAAAACATCAAAATACTTAGAATCTGGTCAACATAGAAGCATAAAAGAAAATAGAGGATTATCATTAAACGGTTTTCATGAATAATGAGTGCAAAGATGATAACATTATAGGTGAAATTAAGTGGAGTGAGAGCTATAAGGATTTAAGTTTACTTGATTTAATTTTGAATGATCATTGTCTTAATTATTTTCTTTTTAGTGGAACCAAATACCTGACATCCATAACTTAAGGGAGGAAAGATATTTCACATTCCACAGATAAACATCTGGAAATAGTAGAAACAAATGGTGCAGTTTGGTCACCAGACAGTTTTTCAGACCATGGCAGATGGAAAGTAACATGAGGGAAGAAAGCCAGAGTTACCTTTCAGGTTCTGCCCCCTTGTCTACCCCTTCTGGATCAAGTCCAAGTGTTCTGTTCTTTAAAACTAGGTCCCGACTCTTAATAGCATATTGATATTTTACAATATCCAAATACATGAGACTTCTGGCAGACACCCCAGAGCCAAACCATAGCAATGGTAAATTGATACAATTGATAAATTGCAATATCTGAACAGAGGTGATTTCAGAATAGTAGCTAATGGGAAAGAGTTATTCTAAAAAAAGTATGGAGCAGACAAATGGAAGTGGCCAGGAAAAAAAGAAGACACAAGAGAATAATGATTACTCAATATTCAACATAGTTAACTTTCTTGTTGTTGGAATAAAATACCCAACATCCACGGTTTTAGGGAAGAAGGATTTATTTATTTTAGCTCACAGGTTTAGATCACAGTCTGTTTCTGGGTGAGTGGTTGGAAATCTTAGATTCATATAGTGGGGCAGGAGCTGAAGACAGAGATCCTTATGTTGTGGCAAAACAGAGCCAAGTCAGAGAGGAAAGGTGGAGCGATCCTGTGAACTCCTGTAAAAACCAGTTAAGCATTTCCAACGTACAACAGCACAAAATAAATATTCTCAATCCAAAAGGGGGGAATAGAAGGATATAATACGATTGAGTAATGTCACATTTTAAATCCAGTGGGACAAGGGTTAAATCCCATGGCTCCATGTCCAGCACCCAAGGTAAACTGTGTGGAGATGTGAACACCACAGGGATTGGGCGGTCGCACCCTTTCAGTGTAGTCACTGGCTGTAACCTCCATCATCTCTCCATTTGGCTGGCCTGCCTAGAGCCAGCAGCTCCCCTTAGAGAATGATTCATACTCCTACTTTTCCAAAATCTTGGGGTCTCCATTTCACCTAGACTTCTTCCTGACAACTCAATGCACTGCACTCCTAGGGACACCGTGCCTGGCATCCACGGTCCAGCTCTGAAATCTGGATGGAAGTTTCTATGATTTCACAACTCTTAACACTCTGCAAGCCTATAAGGCCAGGACCATGCGGACATTGCCAAAGTCCACCACTGTTTTTAACAGTAGGCCGGTCCCTTTGGGCAAGTGCTGTAGAAGTCTGAGTTCTTAAATGGTTGAATTCCAGGCACCTGGCTTCTGGCATACATTTTTTTCCTTTGACTCTGGGATACAATTTTCAGAGCAGAATCTTTCATCTCTCCATTCTTAGATTGGTAAAGGGCGGGGTCTTGTTGACTTCTGAGATGTCATTAAGGAATCTCTTCTGCACTACTAATCATAAGTACTTGGATTCTTTTGAATGCTAATCTCCTTAGCTACTCGCCAATTGGTGCTCATCTGTCCCACCAATGCAGGCCCTTTCAGTCTGGCAAAAGTGCAAACATTTTATGTCATTTTCCTCCACTCTTTTTACTGCCTTTTGACATAAAGTTGGCTAAAAGCTACCAACAATAGCCATGTGACAGCAGGAAAATTAGTCTGCTTTGAGATTTTTCTCTGCCAGACAAATTGTTTTTTGCCTTGATTTTCAGTTTTAGGCATACTCTCTGGACAAGTGTAAAATGTCAATGCATTTTTTTTGCCAGGTAATAGCACATATAGTTCTCAGACCACTTGCCTACACAGCTCTCTTTTCCCTCTGAAATTTCTTGAGCCTGGCCTTTCCAATCCACATGTCTATCTGCATTCTGGTGTTCTGAGATCAGACCACAGTCTTCCAGCAAGCTCATCTCAGAGCATCCGTGTGCTTTTCCAGCTAGAATCCTCAAACCTTTCCCAACTCCTCCCACAAATCAGCTTCTAAGGCTTTCAAACCACATCCTCAGGGGAAGTTACTGCAATAATTCCATTTCCGGTACCAAGTTCATTTCTGGTACCCATTATCCACAATTTTAAGAAGAAAATGTTTATTTTAGCTCACAGTTTTAGTTGGTCACAGTCTGTTTATGGGTGGGTGGGTAGAAATGTTGGGATAAAAAAATGGGACTAAAACCAGAGCCGGAGGTCCTCATGGACTGGCAGAGGAGAGTCAAGTCAGAAAGGAAGGATGGAATTACCTGTCTGAGTACTGTCCCAACGACCTGCCCCTCTTGGACCAAGCCCTATCTCCCAACAATATTCAGTACCTAGAGGTACATGAGGCTTTTGTGAGGGACACTCCAGACCCAAATTACATTAGGAAATAAGACATTTTCAGTAATTTTGCAAGTTTTCTGTATGCAAAAGTGATTTACCAAGAATTAGATCCTGTTTTCAACAATGTTAGTAATGTGATTTTATATGAAATATATAATATATATCATGGCAAATAATTTAAATTTAAATAAATGTGTTTGTCAAATGTCAAATATCAGTTATCTCCTATTAAAGTCATTTGAGCACTATTTTCAAAGTTTAAAATTTATCTGGGGTATAACTCAGTGACATAACACCTGCCTGCCATATTCTAAGCCCTGGATTTTCTCCAGACATGAAGAAAAGTTAAAATTTTAGTACATTCTTCAAAACTCTTTTCCATGAATCTCAATTAGGAAGATATTTTCGATTTGTTTCAATAACATTCTAAGTTGATAAGTTATAATATTTAAAATTTATCCCATGGACAATGAATCCATTAGAAGATACATATTTATACATGCACATATGCATAAAATAATTCTCAATTATTTGAAATTGATATAGGAGGAATGGTTTCATGGGCAAGGAAATACGATATGTAATAAACCTTTTGAGGACCAAAATAGGCATTATGTGCTTCATAATACTTCAAATAATTTCTAATCCTCCTTGAGAAATTATAATAATCTATGTATTTATACATATAAACACAAATTCCTCTATCAGGTATTATGTAAATATCCTATGTATATGTATATAGATGTTAAAGAAAATTTTTTGTTTCAACAGTCATAATTTTCAAGTGAATGTACAAATACTGAAACATAGTGTTGTGCTTGGCACAATGTAGTAGGGATCAGTCAAAGATGTATAATTTGATCTCACAACAAACTAAGTGAACAAAAGCAAAGACTGAACACTTTATTGGAATAACAAACTTAGCGAACCCCATTAAATGACAAATAAATCAATGTTGGGAGTCAGCAAAGGAGAGAAAGAGTTGGTGTTGTGGTTTGGATCTGGAATGCTTTCCAGAAACCTCATGGGTTTGGATATAGTGAGGTGTCTGTGGAATTGTGCAGGGTTAGGAGGTGGGGCAGCAGTCTGCGTAACCCAGAAGGGGCAGATGGATGAGACAAGACCTGGAGCGGCAGCTCCATGCTTCCTCCCTCATTTGGCTTCCTGTCCACTGAGCTGTGCACAGCTTTCTTGCTGCGGCCCTGCCGTGTACTCCCACCATGGCCAGACTCCTGTGAATAAATCGAGACCTTCTAAAACTGCAAGCTAATATAAATCTGTCCTCCCTTAAGTCATGGATTTTTAGGTATTTCTGTCACAGCAATGAAGAATTCCAAAAACAGTTGGTATGGCAAACAGGTGATGATGAGGGTTAATATGATCATATGAGGCTTGAGTGATGGGCAGAACTAAGCATGCACTTTAATGGGAAGAACAGATAGAAAGCAACTCAGGGAATAAAGGATGCACCACGCAGTCCCTGCTGGATGAGAAAGTGTACTCTAAGGGAAGCAGCTATTTCAGTCAACATTTGAATTTGTTAGAAACACATATTTGAGTACAATATTGAGTATCAGAGGAGTAAGGAATGCGGGTACAGAACTCAGACTCTAGGACTCATGCCAGGAAACACAGCTTGATCAACATCATATAGGTTCTTTGCTTCTCCCACACATGAGATCTGAGGAAGGCTTTGTTTTCCCTGTGCAAAAGACCAATCCATTAAGCAACACGGTATAGTAAATACAGAGAAAAGCGCGTAGAACAGGCAGTGGTACAGAATGGTTAGAAAGCAACAAGGTAATGTAGTGGCTTATGTAGTAGAAGACAGAGTAAATGGAATTTTTAAAAAAAGGATAGTAAGGCTTAGGATTAGTAAAGGCTAGAGGTCTCCAGACAAACGGTATCTCCTATAATTCTGTCTGTACCTAGGAAGGAAAGTTTAGCTCATCCTCAAATTTTGTGGTTTTAAGAATAAATACAGTCAATTCTACCTTCATTTGTTATGTATTCAAACTGTTTGTGCATGTGGTAAGATCCAAAACAAAGAATGCCCTGTGAGCCTTAAATCTGCAAACGAAACACATATTTTAATTATAATGGAATGTGAAATATTTTCATTTAGAAAGCATGCTGTTTCAAGTAAACAACAACAGGAAATACCAGGCTAAAGCAGAATGAAACCAATTATGATGAGCCCAATCCTAAATGAGTCAGAGTGGCTTTGGGTAAATGCACAATGGAATGCAACAGACAAACCACACCCCAGCTCTCACTTAGGAATGTTCAGTAGAAAACACTGAGAGCAGCACCGATGGTGATAACTAGTCCTCCTAAAAACTCACCACATAAGGAAGGTAAACAAAGTTATGTCTTGGGAAGAATGTCTGGGTACAAACAAAGGTAACAATGCACAGTAAAACTTAGTGGGAAAAAATAGCGTTGAAAGAAAAATTTGGTCTTCCTACCTTTCTTCCCTCCAATTCTGCCCTCCCACAAGACCGTAATGAGTTGTTGATTGCCTCTTGTTAAGGCCAACAACAAGAAAGCTTAGAAACATGAACTATAATTAGAGTATATGAGTAAATATAGGTACTTGTGAAGTAGCAAGATATAATTAATTCCCTGTAAATGTCACTTCTAAAATAATTCCACAGTGATAAAATGGGCAAGAACTTTCATGTTGTGATACACACACCAGGGTTATACCAGGAAAAACACTGCCTTCCAGGGCTACAGGAAAGACAGAAAATAGGACAAATGAAGAAAATCTGTGAACAGGTGTCACTGTTTTGGGGACATGAAGGAAACACGAAGGGCACCAAATGTGATTCAGAGATCATGGTTGCCATGGCCGTCACAGGCCGTAGGCCAATTCTGCTCTGTCTTTTAGGAGAAGGCGCAGCTACCCAAAACAGCTATGTTGGAAGAGAACTTCGGGAGGGCCTCGTGGGTGGGGTCATCCCGTAAAGCAGAGGGGGGAGGGCTGCATTGAGGAGTTGTAAGTTTACAGCTACTGCCCTCAAGAGCCTGCAAGTTTGCACATTCACATTCACACACACACACACACACACACACACACACACACACACACACACACACACACACAAATATGTATTACTCTCAACTGTAAGATCCAATAGAATTTCTTTGTGGAGGTTTCAGACATGTTACAGATCTAGCACCTCCTCCTCCTCCTCCTCCTCCTCCTTCTTCTTTTTCTTCTCCTTTTAACTTTTGCAATAGCAACACCTGTCTTGTGCTTGTATACCTATGGCATGTTGGAGTCACATAACTGGTCCGATTTCCCAACTTCACCACTGGAGATGAATTTTTCCTTAGGATGAATCTTATATATAGATGATATTATAATGAGTCTTTGGACTTAACAATTTGATGTTAGAGTAAGATTTTAGAGCTGTTAGTTTGGAATAAAATATTTTATATTCAAGAAAATCAGGAATTCTAAGCTCTAGACTAACTTATGTCTTCCCACATTCATATTTTGAAGTACTAATCTCTATATAACTGAATTTAGAGAGGCTTAATTATTTTAAGTTTGAAAGTAATGAATGTACAGTAAACACAGGACAGGAGTATTTGCTGAGAGCTAAAGAATCAAAGGATCTTCTCATAAGATAATATTAACTCTATCTCATTCCTAAACATACATATTGCTTTAGCTGATTCACACAACCCCCCCCCCCCCACACACACACACACACACACATAGAGTTCACCTGACACTAACATTTTAATTTCACCAATAAAATTGTTTTGGATAAGACTTTATAAATAATTTTATTTTTAATAGATGATCTATTTGAAAAGCAGTATTTTGACTTTTAAGGTTATTTAAGGTCTTAAAAATGGTATCTTTTTTCCCCCATTTTATTGATATGTACAAGTGCAGAATTTAAGGTTTACAATGGAGTTGAGCATTTTGTGCACATACATTTCTTGTCAAAGTGACAAGGGCTTTCCTGCTCTCCTTTTGTCCCTTTCCCTACCCTCCCTGCCCTCCCTTCACTTGCCCCCCCCAGTCCCCCTCCCCTCTTTCTCTTTGTCTTTCGTTTAAAGTTCTATGAGATAGTTGTGGTCTGGATCTCTCATAATTTGATGGGTTTGATGGCTTCCTAAGATAAAGAAGAAAGAGTACCTTTTTCTGGGGATATAGCTCAGAAGTGAAGCTCTTTCCCAGCATGTAATGTACTGGCCTGGCTTTTGTCCCTAGAGAGAGAGAGAGAGAGAGAGAGAGAGAGAGAGAGAGAGAGAGCGCATCTTCATAATATCTCTATGTTCACACACACCAAAAACTCTATGTAAAAATAGAAGGCAGAAGCAGTCTATAATTTTGAAAAAGAGCCCTTTTCAGAAAATAACTTTTCTAGACATGAACTGGGGACTGCTAAATATCAGAATTAAATTTTGTTGTTTAAGGTATAGAGTCCAGGCTGGTCTTCAACTCAATATGTAGCCCAAGCCGGCCTGGAATTCACAACAATCTTCTACCCTCAACTTCCCGAATGGTGGAATTAGAGGCATGTGTCATCATGCCAGGCTAGCGTTTATGTGGTGCATGGAAGCTGAATCCATGGCTTTGAACATGCTCTGCCAGTGTTTAATCACTGAGTTATGCTCCAGCCATTTGAGTTTCATTTTAAAGTTTTAGAAAATGGAAAGAGATTATCCTCCTTACCTTCCCAAACCTGATGTAGCTTTTGTCCTTGTTTTGTTTGTTTGTTTGTTTGTTTTGTTTTTTTTTGCTTGTTTGTTAAATGAATCTGTTGCCAGTTTAGGTCAGAAGCTGGCTTTGGCGGGGCAGCAAGAAGCATGAATAAAGTAATGCATTGCCTTGGCACTGGTATTTTCTCCTAGTCTTTAAGCCAGATGGCTAATGGCGCTACTGCAGGATTCTCGGTCAAGACCATTGTCATCATAGGAATCATTTGGCAGTAGCCTTTTTTCATCATCACCAGTTTCCAGGGCAACTCAAATACTGATGGCTGTCCTTGTGCTTCTGTTAGCTTCTTTAACTCTACCTTCTGAGTTCACTGAGATATAGTTATAGAAAGGCAATATATTTTAGAGTGTGTGTTTGCGTGTATTTACTCAAATAAGGTGAGGTACATTTTCACATGTACTCATTTTACCCACCCAAGTTTTCTTACTTTTTTGCAAACACAACTAGTCTCCAAAAGTCTCTGAGAGAAGCAAAGCTGGCTTCTAAGGCTTTCAAACACAAAGCAACCTTGGACTATGGGCTAGACCACAGATCATATAAAGGAAATGATAAACTTCTCCACCTCAAACTGTTAAATTCTATACTCAGTTACATGAAAGTTTTTTTTTTTTCTTCTGTGATGAAAAAGACACATTCGTATTGTTCCAAGTGTCATTAAAGAGTATGAAGTATGGGCTTGGAAGTCAAAGAAACTTCTAGTTCTGTCTTTGCACATTATGATTCATCCTCTCTCAGTCTCATATAATGAATAAACAATAAAGATCAAATAAATATTGCTCAAGACTGACTGTATGCTAGGTGTTATACAGAAAGAAAATGGAAACTAAAACAAATAACCAAATACACACAAGCTAAAAGTTCAAGGTTCCAGAAGAGCCTTATAATAAGAGATGTAAAACAAATATGATCAGATATCTCATATGTGAGATGTGTGCTCAATAACTAGTCTCCCAAGGGGCCAACATATCTGCATTTCTTTGTAGTAGTATAGAAGAGGATAACAATTGTGTGGTTGTTTTACAGGGGAAAAAAAGATGGAGGAGAAATATGGAGTATTATCTAGGTTTTCATGGCATCTGACTTCCCAAATAATCAAAAGAGAAGATTAGGGCTGCAACCTAAAGACACTATGGTGTGAACAGTGGTGTCTTTGTTTGGGAGCATAATTCAGTTGTGTTGACATGTTGATGCTTTTGCAGCTTTATGCTGCCCTAGACTCCTGATCCCAGAGCAGGAAGCCCTTCTTCCAGGAGGAGAGAGCCCCTGTGGCAGGTAGAACACATCCAAAGCACATTTATTAGACTCAACAAATGTGCAGCAGAGAGTAGCTCTTACCAGGAGAGGCCCTGCTCAACCCTATTCAAAGAAAGTTTTAAGTGATTTATACTTGTAGTCTGCTGTGGTTTTGGGTCTGAAGTGGCCCCCAAAAGCCTCATGTTTCTATGGATACTGTGTAGGGATGGGAGGTGAGACATGGCTGGAAACTATTGGTCCATTGATGGATAATTCAGCATCATCTATACTTTAGCTATTGTTAGTCGTGCTCCTGTAAACATCGGTGTATCTGCATCTCTATCAGACCTTTCTAGCTTGGAGGACGACATGTATATGAACGTAGTATCCCTTACTTCATTGTCAATTTTGAAGTCTTGGGTTGTTGGCTAATTCTATTATTTTCTACAGAGGACTTTTTGATCATTAAACTTGGAGCTGAAGACTTGATGTTCCCAGATAGTCAGATATATTCAAATATTATTCATGAATAACCATTCATAAAGAATGAGAACATTTCTCAGTTGAGTTCAGAGAAATAATGATCTTGCTGTCATTTGCTATCTATAAGCTCTTGACAGTAGTACATGTAGACAGTCTGCTGGTCACCCATGCCAAGCAAGGCGGTTCTGCAAGCATCCTGGTACTGACAGTTCTTCTTGGACTATTGTCTTTTATTTGATTTAGGCAAAATATTAGAGTTAAAGAAGATATTTGCTTCTATCATGAGTACAATCAAGCCACTTGTCAAATAGGCTAATTCTGAGATGGGGGGGGGGGGGAGCGGAATACTCTGCTCCAGGGACCAAACACAGCAATGCTCACTGAAGGAAGAAATCACTATTACTGTTTGTGTATGGCATTCTGTTGTTACAGGACATCGGTGACATTTTTCTAACTATGTTGCATCTACACTTCTAAAAGACAACTAGAGCATCACTGGCGATAATAGCATCTGGGACAGACAACCCTTCATATTTTATTAGGGCTTCACAGATCCCATTTCTTTAAGTCACTGGAGTGTTGTTTCACATTCTGGTGTGCATAATGGCATTGCCTCTGTTCTCAGTTCCATTTACAATTCACTGGCACATCAAGGCTAGCGAATGTCAGTAGAGATAACTATAAACATGTAACAACTTATAACAACAAGAATATGTAGCTTGAAAACACTTAAGAAGGCAGGACTGTCTGTAATAAGTGGGATCCCATGGAGGACAAGTTAACTCCATCCACTTGGTATGCATGCCAGGTTTAATTTGAATTTTGACTGTGCATAGAGAAAGACATTCATCACAGATGGTCAAGGAAGAAGAGTATGTTCTAATGAATAATATGTCTACCCAAAGCAAATGGAGCACTCATCCTCTATCTCCCAGGAAACATTTAGATCAACTAGTTTCAAAATCCTGTACGAATTTGGAAAAGGGTGTAGCATGAAGTCATGAGAGTATTCTACAATAGGAACTTAAGTTATGTAGAACTGCATTCCACTTGTCTACACTGGTACAACAAGCCTGGTAAGCTTAGTGGTTTTCACAATTTACTACTCTCACTATCGGATCTGTGAGTTTCACAAAAGTCTGCGATTCGATGTTAATAGGGTCTAAACACTTCAGAGATTCAACTTAATGGACATGCAAGGTATCTTCTTTATTCACAGTTCTACCATTTGTTTGAAGTATGACAAGTCAGGATTTCTCTGTATCATTCTATTCATAGTGCTTCTTCTCATGGCTGCTTGGAGTTCTTAGAGCATGGCCAGCTAGGATTTTTTTTCTGGATAAGTGTTATGAGAAACTAAATTAGAAACTGTACACTTTTTCATGACACGGTGTTAGAAATCAGGCAATAAATCTCCTATCAATATTTATATATTGCCAATGTGTCAGAGGACCAGATAGACTCAAAGAAAAAATATATATAAGCGTGTGAATGCATGAATACTGGGTAGCTTGATCATTTAAGATCCATTTTTATTTAAGAGATACAGGCATCTTGTTAGAATAGTGATTGAACTGTTGTTGCTTACTATGTGCCAAACTGTATCATGAACCTCCTTATCTTATGAGGAGGTTATGTCTTAAGAAAGCCATTGAAAATTTAAAATATCATGAACTGGAAAGTACATTAATACAGCTAGCACTACCCAGAACTATTGGCTTATTTAATTCAGTGTTCACAACATTTACATCAGCCCGTAAATGTAAATTTGAGCAAAATCACTCAACACGAGACTCATTCTATAATATGGTCAATACATACATGGTTTGTGGCGTACAGCTTTAATCTCAGTATTTTGGGAGTCTGAAGCATAAGGATTTCAAGTTCAAATTCATATCACTCAACTTAATGGCTTAGGGAAAACTTTTCAAAAAATAAATAAATATAAATAAATAAATAAATAAATAAATAAAATTGGGGTGGAGATGTAGCTCACTGCAAAGTTACTTCCCACAGGTTCAGAGGCTCAAAAAAGCAAGATCGTGGATCCAGAATGTTTGGTTCTTCAATGAAGTCTGCATCCTCTAGGAACAGGAACACTGTGTTGCACTCGTAGTGATGCCAGCGAGCAAGCCTCTTTTTTTCTGGTCCTGGATCCTATTTGTAAAGGAGAAAACCTGATATGTTAATAATATCTGAAAAGTCTTCTTTCTTTGGATACTCACAGTGGCAACACCTGCACTTTGGAGAGAGCACATTCAAATCATAATAACCTCTATTCTTTTATATTTCCATACTTTATTGATAAATTCTTCAGTGAGATGACACTAATAGCTATATTTCACATACATCTTTTTCTTAGGATTCAATTTTAGGAATTTCAGTCTTAGTTATTCCTTGAGTTGCTCCTAAATTTGGACAAAAGGAGTCTTGGAGGGGAGGTCATTAACCAGCCTGATAACAACATTATTACAATTATTGGTAGACATTTGTTATTTACTCCTGGTATCACACTGCCTTACAATCGCTACAACCTGTGGTGATCTGAAATGTAGATGAAATGAAATACATTGGCTTATGAAAAATCTCCCGAACACCAATAATATAGGAGAAGTAACTATTTTAGAATTATGGGATTTTTTCTGGGTCTGACTTATATGCTAAAGAAGGAAAATGACAAACATAGTTCAATGATCAACTTCATGCACAATGTGAAAATGAAATGGTTTCCCTGATAGCATCAATGTCGACCCTCACTGCATGTAGCCAAATAGTGCAATACACTGGGGAATGACTCTAAAACGCAACGGTGAATCTAGCAGAGATATTCATACTTTCTAATGCTAGAGTCAGGAAAGAAGTCAGATTGTGAGACCTCACATTGATACATCTGGATGTTTGTGCTTGAGTATGTTGAATTTAAGATTATCTCTAACACTCTGTGCCTGCAAAAGAAGTAATTCTTAAGCACAGTGATTTTCTCTTTCCTAAGATTGTATATCTGCTATAATTCATCGCCTAAAGATTGTGAATCCTTCATGGAAAGTATTTCTCCTGGCTAGAACATCAGTAACTATGGTCAAATGTTTGAACAGCCTAATTGGAAACAGTGATTATACTTATGGAGGGTAGAAATTATTCACCAGAGCTCTGGGACTTAGATAGAATATAGCAACCATCAGACAATATGATTAGGAATAGACTTGAAGGGGAACAACAAAGATTGAATGATACGAGGTCTCCTCCAATGATCTTGATTCAGTAGCCTGGCAAGGGTTTAGTCTTAATCCGTTGTTGAAATTGTTCGTGAAAGGTTGTAACCAATGACAGCCACATTAAATTGGCAGGATGACAGAACTTTTTGGCAGAATGTAGAGGAAGGAATGAAATTGCTCAAAGAGGTAGAAGTATAAGAATAAATGTATTGGCTGAGACCAAGCCACACTACAAATAGTAGTTCCCTAGGAGGAACTAGAAGACACTCTTAAATATAAAAATGCTCTTAGTGAGAAAAGTGCAGGAAAGAGGGGAGCTCAGTCATGGAGTGAAGACAATTCCTTGGAGGCCAATATTGATGTCTGTAAATGCTGCTGTGAAATGGCTCCCCCTGCTGTTATGGAAGTGATTAGATTACCGAACAGCGAGGGCAAGGAATCAGCCTTCCTCATCAAACCCAGAGTGGGTGCTTTTACAATTACAGGTGTGGAATAGAAGCCAGAGCCCTTATAACCACAGGGACCTATAGAGATAACCACTACACTACAGTACCCTTAAAATCAGATAAACATACAACCAACGAGGTGAAGCTTAATATATATAATAAAACAAAACTGAAGACATATGAGCTAGCACTGACTACTTTAGTGAAAAAAAAATTCTTCAAATAGTCTTCAGACCTGAGCTTAGTTGAAGAAGATACAGGTGCACTTGATGATCTTGCAATGTTATTGAAAGAGTAGACAACAAGAATTCACCCAGTCTTTTCCCCCAATGTGGTGTAAGTACATTCGGGTAAAAGAAATACATATAATTTTTTCAAAGATGTTATTTACAGAATCCAAGATAACATGATACTGCTGATTCCAAATCCTATATGATCACACACTAGGGGAAGGTCAAGTGGTAGATAGAGAGGTTGTCATACTTCAGAGGAAACATAGTCTTATTTTGCAGCAATTGTTTAGCCTCTGAATTATTAATTGGATGAAGTTACTTATCACCAAAACAGATAATTGTGTTCGTTCCAATCTTGGTCAAAGCTGGTCCTGCTATTCTCCATCATATCATATCATCTATGGGGATACCAATCGCTTAGGCATCCTCCCTGTTCACACTCCTTTAATGAAGGGCTTTGCAAAGACATTTGGGAGAATAAATCCTCCAGTGGGCTATGCTTATGCAGTGCATCTGGCTTTGTGTTTTTACCTGAAGAAATGAGTAACCTCTGGCAAAGCATACTCACACTCCTGGCCAATGGAAAATACCTTAACTGCCTCCACAGTGTCTTGGGAAGAGCGAGCACAATTAGAAATGAAAATTTAGAAAGAAGCCTGATGGACAGGCAAATGGAAGTGGCATACATTGCATAGATCTTTGCATTTCATATTATTCTCATTTAAAGAAATACAGTCAACTTTTGCTGTATACACAGGACTGTGACAAGCTGAGATTCGAAATGAACATGGAGCATCCATGTAGTACCCAGAAATTACATGGGGTTAATTACATTGTAAACTATCTTAAAGAAAGAAAATGTTCAGTCCTCTCATATTGGCACATTTAAGATAATTACCAGTCCCCTGTGTGTAGCGGCTTCAGTTGTGGACCACACAAGTAATAGAATGTGCCTGCTATTTTATGAAGTTATCATAGAAAGTGCTGGTCTATAACTGAGGAACTAACTTTCTGGCAATAAATCTATTGACTGTCTTATGTGGATTCACGATTATTTTCTTTCAATGGATTCTGAGATTTCTATGCAGTGCTTGCTGCTCTATAAATAAGCATGATCAGTAGTGGTGATGGGAAATCTTAAATTTTTGGTCTACAAAGAGACAGACAATTCAAATCTGTCTAATTTTAATTTGCTCTGTTTATTTTTAAATTAGTATCTACCTACCTAAGGTTACAGTCATTCACATATAGAAAACCTACAAAGTTTTTGATGAACTAGAATAAAAGAGCAGTGATCAAATATATTCTATTTGACATAATCACATAGAATGAGATTAAATTTCATTTGTGCTTATTCATGCTATACTTAGCTAAAACTCTTCAGGATTTTTCAAACTTTTACATATGTTGTATGTAAATGATCTCATTAAGAATAATTGTATTTGTGTCAATTTCAGATACAAATCTGGTACAAATCTTTCTATGTCCCCTTGTTCACATACATCATTGATTCTTTCCAGCATTCCACTGCTAATTTTAAAAATTGTATCAGTCAGAGTCGACTCATGGTTACAAGAGGCAAAATCCTAATTTAAATTAATTAGACAAAGCGATATGTTCACTAGAGGAATGTAAGAAATAAGTATGAAACCCAACACATGTGAAAGACAGGGGTACCACGGGGGCTGAGGGTGACCTTATGTAGATCTTGATGGAAGGATTGTATGCATCAACAAATTTCACTCCCTTACTGGTAACATTTTTATTAGTATAAAATGTCATAAAATTTTTCTTCTGATGCAGCAAGACCCTGTCTTAAATTTTTTCTTCTGTATAGAGGAAAAGATAGCTTTGATAGATTATATATTTTTTCATCTTAAGATTTGAAATCTTACAGAAGAACTTGTCTTGGTTAGTCTGATAAGTCTGAAGTTTCACTCCTGAGCCATTGAAGTTTAGTCAGAAATCATGAAATATATGTTTTTGTTGGGTTCTCACATCTGGACCAATGGTGCTTAGAGGGAGAACTCATAAAACATGGCTGTGGTTGAGAAAATTATAAAGAGATAGAGGAAATTCTATAAGCAGAGTGTTGGACACATCACACAATAGATTTTGAGGACAGGACTACAAAATAATAGTTCCCGCTCCCATGTGAAGTTTTCACTGGGGACTCAATAACCTCCTCCATATGGTTGAGAATAATCCTTAGGTCCCAGCTCTCAGATTTCAGCAGCCTCTTTAAGCAGGTCGGGTCTATTAGGCATAGCTACAGTTGTTTGTCATGCTTTATCACAAAAGGAACTCTCTTGGTATTCATAGAAACACAATACATGGAATCATCTGTTTACTCGGTACCAAAGGCACTGTTAGATATTAATTAACCCTTATTGTTACTGGAGAGGAAATGATCACAGTAGCTCTCTCATCTTTCATGACTATGATTGTTATTTAGCAGTAGTTTCACTCCAGAGTTTCTATCTTAACAAGCAGTGACCTTTAACAAATATCTACAAATAATGTTAATATTTTTCTTGTCAATCCCTGCCCTCTCCACCCATTGTCGTCACTCTGTCTTTCAGATCACGTTGGATCAGACAGAGACACATGCTGGATGTTTGGATTCCAGAATTACAAGCTTTCCAGCCTATGTGTATTTGCATAAAAACAGACTTTCTTTTCAGACATTAGACACACACGCAGCAGCATTGAGCCTGCGAACTTCATTACTGTTCATTTCACCATTCTGCAGGAGCTCTTGCCGAGCAGAGTAGCATAAATCTCAGCAGAATAAAGGTAGTATTCCACAATCACTCAGCAAAGAAATAAGATATTACCTCATTCCAGGGTAAAAATCAATGATGCAATATTTGTTAAACATTTTTTTATTTGGCAACAAAACATTATAAATCTGGTTGAATATTTGAACCAGACACATATGTATTTTGTTTTTCAGGATTTTTTGAAACATATCCTGAAATATAAAAGTAGAAGGCAGGGAAGTAATCTACTGATCTTCCATTTTGTCTGGGAGTGCTATGCCAGCAAGGCTGTCAGAATACCTAGGTGCAAATGTGGTAGCAGAGTGAAAATGCTTTGACAGGTAGAGACTGTCCCATATATTTTACAACAAACAGGCACAATGCATACCACACATATGTAGTGTGCACATTCCAAGGCCTGTTCTATGACTTGCTGAACCAGCTGATGGGATTCTCCATATTTGAAGATTTACACTAAGCTTTTTCTTTCCAATATTCTTTGGACTGCAGGAGTCACTGAGGCGGATTGAACTCAGTGACTCAGTAAACAACTTTGCTGTCTCAAAAAATATACCCTCTGCCAGCGAGACATTTGGAGTCATTCCAAGAAAAAGAATAAGAAAAAAAAAAAAAAAACCCTCTGGTCAACGGAGAGAAGGAGCCACATTGAAAAGTATGCAGTTCTATTTTTACTGTGGTCATAAATCATTATCCACTCTGGCATTGATTAATTGGTCTTCCTCAATCCTCTGGAATTCTTATGAAAATCCAGGATAAAGGACAACCACGCAATTAGCAGCAGACAGAACGGGATGCATTATAAAAATGTTGTCTGGAGATAACAGCGCACAAATAAAACTCCGCCACATGTGATGGAGCTTTTTGGTTATTTATGCTTTTTCAAACGAGTTAGTTTTTAGTTGTTGTTGTTAAAAATCTTAATTCCCCCTTGGTCTTATCTTGGGTCTATTCCCAAGCTGGAGATAGAGAGTATGGCTAGTTCTATATTCTCTACCTGTCAGAGTGACACTGAAATTGCTATAATGTCTAATTTTCAAGGTTTATTGCTAATCATCAAGTTTTACTACAGCAATTGAAATGAGTTTTCTAAACAGATTAGAAATAGGCCAAAATAGCCATTTGAGGGTCACATACGATCAGTCTCTTGGAGCTTAGGCTGAGAATTCTAGTAATAATTTCGCTTTGAGAATTAATAAGCTTTTAATTTGAGAATGAAATCTTGTTGATTCCATCTTTGTGGGCCTCCACTTTCCTCGCCCCTTCTTTTACTCTTCAGCGACTATGTTTCTATCACTCTGTTTCTTTTGAGGAAAATTTGTATTCACAATTCACAAATTGATTACTACTATTCTCAGAGACATTATTCTTTGAAATTTCTCTAGTGTTATGAATCTATAAAAATACAAATGAACAGAAAAAAAAAGAAAGGAATAGATAAAAAAAACATCTAAAATTCAGGTAGAGACCTATGTGTGCATCACCACTAGGTTTATGGTACAATTAATTGTGTATAGAAAAGGTTGTCTAGCAATACAAAAAGGAAAAAAGTTGACTATAAACTATTATGGAACACTGATCACTAGAAATTTAGATTTCTATTGTACAATGATATGAGAAGTTTACATTAAGGAAAATGTGTAAAATGAATGAAAGAGATTACTACACATCTAATGAAAATTTCAGAATATAATACTACTCTGTCTCCACAGTGGAATGAAGATTTGCTAAGAAAATGCAGACAGACTCAAACCAAAAAACAAAACAAAACAAAAAAAAAACCTTTAATTTAAAAATTAGGTGCATTAAATTAAATAGAAGATGTAAGAAGCTTTATAGATTGTGTTCCAAATATTACAGGATTAAAAGGGGGGACTTTTTAAAAAAATGTCTCACTCTGTAGGACAGAATGGTCCTGAATTCACTGTATAGCCCAGGCTGGCCTTGAACTCAAGGCAATCCTCTCTGCCCCAGCCTCCCTAATGTTGATTAAAGACATGTAGCTGCCAGGCCGGGTTTATGTGGTTTCAAGGAATTTAACTTAAGGCCTCATGCTTGATAGCCAAGAAAACACAGGCAAATTAATGATACTACTAAGTTGATGATAAGGTATTTTGCTAATCAACTTATAAAAAATCAATGTCAGGTGAATCTACAGAACAATGCTGTATAAAAAGTTGTTTTAAAAAAATCTTGTGAAAGTAATGTTACATGTCCATTCTATGTAACACATTCTTTTATATAAAAATCACAAC
Organism: Ctenodactylus gundi; assembly: GCA_004027205.1. Taxonomy (NCBI): domain Eukaryota; kingdom Metazoa; phylum Chordata; class Mammalia; order Rodentia; family Ctenodactylidae; genus Ctenodactylus; species Ctenodactylus gundi. The sequence goes on from PVKB01006003.1 coordinate 53,564, forward strand.
ATGGCTGGCTGCTGAACAACAGCACAGCAGCCAGAGGCTTTGCCTAGCAAACGCAAGACCCTGGGTTTGATTACCCAGCGTCATGTAAGTCTGGTGTGGCGGTGGCTTACACCAATAATTTCAGCATTTGAGAGCCAGTGACAGGGGAGTGTTCATGAGTTAGAGGTCAGACTTGGGCTACATAGTGAATTCAGGACCAGGTTGGTCTACAGAGATCGTTCAACTTTAATCAGTATATGTTTTTTTTTTTCTTCCAGAAAATAAAATAATTAGACACATTAACCTACAGGTCCAATTCTACTATTGTTATATATTTTCCTTTGTTGGTTAATTTTAAATAGATTTTTCACTGTAGAGAACTTTGTTATAATCATGTAAAATTAATTTTTATTATCGAAGGTATTTTTGGTGATGACTTTCTTTTTTGTTCCAGACATTCTTTTCTTTTCTTTAAATTTTTTATGGTCTTTTTAATTGCAAATGTAAAATCTAAACTCTTTACCACAGTTTATAAGGCCTCACATAACCTAGGTGTTGCTAATATAATAAACTTGTTTACAATGCTCTTACCATACTGTGTTTTGTTATTGTTTATTTTGTTTCGTTTTCCCATAAATATTTTATTAGTATGCATTTACAATACCTAATGATGACATTAAGCTAGAAGACTTGATGCGTATGAATCTTGCATTTTGATGTTTTTACTTTGCCACTTTCTCAATGTCCCCACATCCTTTTTCTCTCTTCACAGCAAAATCTACCTTCCATATATTTTTCCCATTGCACTTTTATTTTGCTTTTTCACATTTTTGTACTGTGGTTTTCTGATATGAGAGAAACTTTTGTAGAGTATGTTTTTCTCATATTAGAGAAAACAAGTGATATTTCACCTTTTGTGTCTGGTTCATTTTGCTATGCATCATGGGCTCAAGGTGCTTCCACTTTCCTACAAATGTCTCAAGTTTGTATGTAGAATAACTAAGGTTGTAGCAACATAAATTTTGGTTGCAGATTTGCAAGTTGGCCAAGGACCAACTGTCATCCACTTGACTGCTCCAGCTTCAGTTTTTAAATCCCAGGGACTGAGGGTTGAAATTTTGTATACTCTTCTGAAGGACATAGGCTGCTGATTTGAAATTTCTTTAACGGGGGCCGCTGCTGGGATCTCTTACCATTGGTCTCTTGTTGTGATCTGAGATTTTTGCTTACACTATGGGTTTGGGGTAATCTGAATAATCCAGGAGAATATTGCATAAGCTCTAGTTTTGCATATTTTAACTGTAGAAGTCACTCAGGGTCACTGCTTTCCAGATTGTCATGAGAAGCAAGTCACCACATTTGTACAAAATTCAGCAGAAGGCAATCATGCTCCACCTCTAGATGGGAAATACCATAGAATTCTGTGAAAAGCCTTTTAAATATTTGAACAAGAAGATCATGTTCTCTTAAATTTTCCCTTTGTTAGATAAGTTACTCTGCTTTAAGCTGTGAGGCTACATTTTGAATTTTCAATATTATCCTTGATACTACTTTTAGATATTTTTTGTTTATTAATGTTTTTGATATAGGTTCTTTGTATGTCATCTAGACAGATTTCAAACTTGTAATGGAGCTTCGACTGAATTTAATTCTAGGTCATGCTGCCTCAGCTTACCTAATATACTGAAATTACAGGCAAGCCATACCACAGTTGGCTGAAAATCTCTTTTTTATTGCTTTTATTAAATGAGATTGTTCTGGAAATTGAGAAGCAGGAGGTTTACAAAATATGTCTTTGAGAATTCTGAATATCTGCAAGACATATTTAGAGGTCTGCTAATTTAAACTACTTTCATTAATAACACAAAGGCACTATTTTTCTATTTTGCTTCATACACAAAGAGTATAAAATGTAGCTTTCCAAATATATGTAACAAGTGATGCCAGTGTTAAAATCGTTTTAAAGGTAAAACTATGACTGACCTTTGGATATAAAATGAATGTAATGTATGATTTTACTCTACTCATTAACTGAGGGAACCAAGCATTAAGTGGATTAGTTTAAAGGAAAAGTCAAAAAAGGTTAGACTTACATAAAGCCAAGGAATGTTGAAATTACTTGCAAATGAAGAAAAAAAATTATCTTTTTCCCAAAGAGTTCAAGGCAAGACATTTGAATTTCTATCAGAAAAGACAGAATTTGCACATCTTCCATCAGCATATGTCCACCTGCCTCTGTCATAATACAAGGTAAAAGCCGTGCTGGAGTTCCTTCAAGTACTTCATTCTCCTGTATCAAAATCACGGCAGTGAATAAATGTGGATGGTATTTCAAGCCTTCTCCCATAGACTCATACATCAGAGAAATTTGCACAAATATAAACTTTATCTTTATTTTGAAAAATATAGTTGCTTTAACATAAATAATGGTTTACTATTATAATTTGAAATAGTTTATTATTCTTATTTAAATAATTATTTATTTTTTTCTTAGTTTCATCTTAGTGTAGCAAATATTGGTAAATAAAATTCCCATAAACTAGTTCAACAAACATTAACAGTGTAAAAGATCCTGAGACTAAAAAATGGTTTGAGAATCACTGTTTTAGGATTTTGGTTATGAAGAGGACCAGAATACCCCAAACTACATCACTTTTGCATAAAGATTATTTCAAATTGAAGGCAATTAAGAATCGGTAGATGCAAAAAGGGTTCTATATTCTTTAGTTGTGGAAAAGCAAGGCATAACCTTTTCTTTTGAAAAGTTTGTTTCTCTACAAAGAAAATCACCTTTCATCAGTCACACAACTCTGCCCGTAGACCTCACTAAAGCATCTTTACTTTTCACTAGTTATTTCTCCCGTGTATTTCCCTGTCACTTTTTGTCCCTTATCATCACTTTAATCCCAAACCCTTCCTTCTTTTTTAGAGTGTTTTGTAAGTGTATGGCTATATTCCAGAGTCTAACTGCGTGTCTTAGCTACTTCCTCGACGTTGGGAGAAAACACCCAACATCCACAACTTTAGGGAGGAAAGATTTATTTTAGGTAACAGTTTCAGAAGACCACAGCAGATGGCTGGAAATGGTGGAGCTGGGATGGAGCTGGAGATCCTCCTGACATGGCAGCGGAAGAAGCCAAGTCTCAGAGGAAAGGTGGAACTAACAAGCACTCCTCCAGGTAAATACCAAGCATCTGCCCTTTCCAGCCAGGCCCCACCTCCTAACAGTACATAATATCCAAAGGTACATGAGGCTTTAAGGGTAACAAACCACAATACCACATCTTTAAGTCCTTTCTCTGTGAATACCCATGTATGTGAAATATTAGCACAAATTATATACTTCTTTTGTTACTAAATTTTCTTCATTTAGTTGAGTCTCAATGAATCACTGAGAGAAAAGGGACAAATTATTTCTCTCTGACATCAACTTGTTTCCTTCTTCCTTTATCACAGTAGATTCGTAGACATTTAAAATTCAAAAACAACGTATGTTTAGTTTTCTCTTGACATCTAAAATTTACCAGTGTAGTAATTCTGTAAATATTCTAAATAGGAATAGTCTGACTTGTTCTTTAGAAAATAATATGGCTTCTCAATGAGTATTGTGCTTTTCATTAAGTCATTAGACTTCTTTCATTCAATATTCTTTTTAATAATGACTCTTGAGATTAAGACTCAATATTTCATACCCTGAATAATCCAAGTTTAGATTCTTTAGAGAAAATGGAACTGTATTTTTCATCTCTAGCATTTGACATATTTTCTGTTCCTTTGTCAGGTTACTAATTAATGGCCTAATATTATGTATTATAGATCCTTCTTATATTCCTTTTAAAATTAGTTAATTCTAATTTTAAAGATTATCACTGGATAGTTTCTTGTTTAGTGAACAATGGTCCTGTTTGGTCTAGGCATGACAGTTCTAATTTCAGTCTTGGCTCTCTTTTCTTTGCCCTACAGAGGTTGCCATCTTTTCTTTGATGATGTTAGATTTGGACCATTATATTCTCTTTCATCTCCTGCTTTTCATTTTTTAAAGTCTGTGGACTATTTGTTGGACTCCTAGAACAGCAATGTTTCTGAAGCACAATACATTACCATCCATGTAAAAGTTTTTTTTTTTTTAAATGTATATTCTTTTGTGTTTGCATTGATATTTTTGTTCATTGTAATCAAACTATTTTTACCTTATAATATTAGGTCTTTCAGGACTTTTGTCTATACCACTCATTTAGTCCTCATAAAACCTCCTTAGCCTGATATTGTCATTGAGGAAGCTAATGAACTAGCTCCAATATATACAGCTAGTAATTGTCAGAGCCTGGAATCAAATCAAACTCTTATTTATTTGTTTCTCTCTCTCTTAATGTCTTATAGACAGATTAAACACCTGAGGGTTACTAAGAATGGGTTGGTGACTGAAAGAATTCTCATTGGCCCAGTGTCAGAGTCTGAAATCCTCAGCATTTTTCAGTTCTTTCAGTTAAGGCAGCTGTTTAAATGCAAATTATATCTGGGAAGAGTGTCACATTAATAGCTACTACCAGCTATTAATTCCTAAGCACAAATCAATGTTCTTGGCCCTAGACTATAAAGGATTCTAAAAGTATGTAGCATTTGAAGGAAATTTCAAACTGAGAATGAGAGGTGTGGGAAGGGTTTGGAGCATAGGGACGGTATCACCATAGAGACCTTAAACAAGTGCCAGAGCATGAGGGTTGAGGGGTAGGCAGGCTGGGTCTGGGGTGGGAGGGCAGAGGAGGTCATTGGAAACCATTGTGAGACGAGGTGACAAAAGCAAAAACAAAACAAAAACAAAAAAGTTGCCTGCTTTCCATCTTTGCATGCAACCATTTCAAAATCTGGCATCCACTTTGAATATACTTCAATTTTTATGATAAAACTCAGGAAATTACCCTCCCCCTTGAGTGTGCAGTGTGTGTTAAATATGAAGAATTAACTCAAGACTGCCAAACCTAATTCACATAAGGTCCCAGCATGAGCTCACATTCGATGATCATTAACATCTTTAACCTACTCTTCAATTTCCTTAATGAATATGTGTATCTTTTTTCTCCTAATTTAGGGCAATTGGACCTTTCTTCTTTAGTGTATATACCTATGCGGTGTAATATGATGTCAAAAGATTACAACATATCATAAAACTTATGTTGCTTTGATATCAGAATCATAACTAATCAAATGATGCTGGAAAGGTATTGCAGAAACAGGTCCAGATTTATAATGTTTCCCATAAATTACTCATAAAACCAGATTTCACGTATGAATAAAGTAATTCTGAGGCTGCATAAATTACCAAATTACTTGTTAAGTTTAAAAAGATACGTGACACTACCAATTGTGTCCTAGTGGCTAATGTCAGTGCCTAATAAATTTGTTATAAAATGTTACAGGATTTAAAAAAAAACCATCACTTAGGATTGGATTAACAATAAAAAAAAAAAAAAAAAAACCAAGAGCTTTTCCTAAGGCTCTTTGTGAACAATGGCACTTGAAAATGAGACACTGGCAAATTGCCCATCTCCTGTGGGAAAAGGAGGAAGGAGGAGGCAGCATCCTTGTAAGCAATCACGCTGGAGAAGGCAGGCTTCTTCCTGGGGCATTAACAACATCTCAACAGGACTCAGAGATTTTTGTCAAGCGCCACAATTTACACAATAATTACACTCATTGGAGCAAATACTGATCCCAAATTACCTCCTACTTCTGCTTCTCTCCCCAAATCAAAGGTTTTGTCCACGTCCCCAAGTTGTCCTAAAGGATGAGTTTATTAGTGTATTCATTTAGCAAACACTTTGTGTGTTTGCATTCTGTATTCCCAAGCCAAAAAAAAAAAAAAAAAAATGTAGAGCAAACACCTTTTTCTTTTTCCTTTTTATTCATGTACCAAAAGGGAACAAAAAGATATGACTTAGAGGCTTGTGGCATAACTAAACATAGGCCTCATATATTGGTAAGGGAAAGAGATATTTTTTAAAGGCATGGCTAAGCATGTTAATCATAATTTATTAAAGAACCCCAAACAAAAGGCAATGAAATATCGCTTGGATTTATGTTGAAATGGCAAAGATGATATTGTGCATTTTACAAGACAAAGGTAGTTTTCCGGACTATTAGTTGCTAGTATTTCAAGGACAGATATAAAGCTATCATTTTTCCAGATGACTAGGATGAGAGAGAAGCGCATTTACTGAAGCCGTCGCAGGTGGACTTACGGTTGTTCACTAACATCCGCATACGTCTATTTGTCTGAACAACAAGGGATTTCGGGGAACCTGTGATCAGACTATGCCTTCATGGTGCCATGAAACAGAAATCATTTCAGCCCACTGCAGCTAAAACTATTGATATCCAAGATCATTATGCATTATTAACTTCTCTATGGTGTTGGGACACCAAAGAGAGATCCTGTTAAGAAGCAGAGAGTGCGAAACAGGATCAGTGGGATATTGTAATCAGGTGGAAGGGGAACTAAAGTGCCTGGGAAAAGACCTCCAGATGGCGATGAAAAAAAGATGACCTCCAGTGGAGATGCTACACAACCTCCTGGAGGGGAGGCTCCTGACAACCTGCTGGGAAGGGAACTGAAGAAGAAGAAAGAGCAGCCAATTTTCCCTTCTAGGTAAGGACCAGGTCGAAAGTGTCCTTGAGGATAAAGTGCAAACCCTTCAAGGCAAAGAAGTTTGTTGATTATCTCTGGATTTCCATCACTCATGAATATTCCCCACTCCTGACCAGCAAGAGGGAGCGGGTGCACATAGACACAGAAAAGACTCTTAAGCTGGGGAATGTTGCTACCTCCAAAAGATACAACAGGGCTCTGAAGGATTTTTTTTTTTTTCCCTGTAAACAAGCAAGCTGAATTTGCATTCTGAGACAAAATGATTATGGTTATATGGAAGGCCTTTTTGTCTTTTCTGCTACTGGAAGAAAAAAAAAATAACACTGGTGATTCATCTTTATGGAAATCTTATACCCATTGAAATGTATTTTCTCATAGGGTTTTGAGAATGATATGAGTTAATATAGGTTTTAATATTTAAAATGCTATAATAATGTGAGTTATTTTTATGGTCTTGTTGACATTGAAATCCATGCATTACTTATTAAATAAACTGAAGTAAAAATTTCACTAAGAAATTATGAGTCAATTGCTTAATATTGGTCCCTAGCAGGACATTATAAATTTCCACTTTTGTTGACAATAGCACACCAAAAGTATAAAATCAAATTACCATTTTAAGAGTGAAATTAAGAAGAATTGAAAGGTAATTGTTAAAATTAGTTACCAACAGCATTTCCCCAACCTAAAAGAAATGGTAGTGACTGGGGAGATCAAAGAAACCGATCTCAAATTACATTTGATGCTACATATTAATTAATCAATCTTTTATATTGCTGACTGAAGATTTAATGTAATTCACCCGATCAATTACAAATACACCATTATATGTGATGTATATATATAAGAATAGTTTCAGAAATGAATTCATTTCTGTAGGAGACAATTTATTTGACAATTAACATAGAAACCTATATGATCCGTAGAAAGAACCAGTTTCTACCAAATTTACAGTGGTGTGAGAAGACATTGATCTGGTAAACTTAATCATTCTTATAATTTGAGGTGTATTTGAGTTATCATGTTACTTACATGAAAAAAGGGCAGAATGAATCATGAGGTTAGAAAAATAATAATGGAATAAATTTCTCAAAACTAGCATCATCTTTATAGAATGCATATATAAGGAACCCACTGAGGAGAGAGAGCATGGTTACTGATCGTGGTATGTGTGTGAAGGGGATCTGGGTGTGTGTATGGCAGAAAGAGAGAGAGGGAAGGAAAAAAGTGCACAAAGGAAGAACATATTTGGTAGGAGTAATTTTGTCCATAAAATTATGAAAAATTTTCTGCAAGAATAAAATGGAAAAGGAGTAAGAGGTAAGACCATGTTATTTCTGGAACATGCTGATCTGTTAAGTGTATTAGCTACGAGGTTCGGTTGGAATGTAACAGAGACAGGAAAAAAAAAGCAACATATTTTACCTGGCTAGAAGAGGAAGGCTGAAGCACTTCATCACTCAGCCAGAAAATCTTACCTTTCTGTTCTTTGATTTTTTTAAGATTTATTTTTGTGGCAAACCAGAATCTGCCACTCCAAAATATGAAGCAATTTTGAGCTGAAGACAAGTAAGAAAAAGCAGATGGGGAGAAGCTGCTGGCCTTCCCCCACTTGCCTAAAAATAGGATAGAGATTTATACCGAAGGCACCTTGCCCCCAGTTCTAACAGGAAGAACAGAGATTAACGCTAAGACGACTCAGGGCCTTGATTGACCTGAGATGATGCCAGAAGAAATCTATATTACCAAACCTCACCGACTAGCCTTGATCTGCCATTTATTTGTTTTTCCATAAACTGCCTTCCTTAACGGCTCAAGGCCTCTACCCTTGTCTAGTTGCTTCATTCAAAAATTTACTACTCTTTCTTGCAGATACTATAGATGTTGGAATTCCTGTTAACAAATTTTTATTTGTTTTGCTCTTATAATCTATTTTTTGTTACAAGGGTTCATTTCAACTAAGAGTGTATATTAAGTTAAAAAGAACATTATTTCTTTTTTCTTTATCTTATGTGACTGATTCACGATTATAATTATTTACTTGGCCGTTTATTAAGAACAAATATTTTCTTACTTATCAACAATCTCCTCTTCTTAGCACCAAACCCAGAATGACCACGACTGGGCACTCAGGAGGTATTTGAAATAGGAGGAGAGGAAGAAAAGGACTGCCAACTTACAGTGGCCTTTAACCAGATGGAGAAATCTGATTACCTTTGTTTTCCAGCACCCATGAAAACAACTCCTCCACATCCACCTTCAAGGTGACAGGAGCATTGAAGGGTAGAATCTACAGATGAACTCTAGGACTGGGCACGGAATTAGCTATTGCTATGTGTGGCCTTCACATTAGCTTTTAAAGAATGCTGCATCTGAAAATCAGGTAAGAGGATCCTGAAAGAAATGGTTTCTCAGCTCCTGCCATCTCAAACATTACAAGACTACAACCAATTGTATCTTGGTTAGGTGAAGACAGCATTATTGATGTTTAATGATTTCATTAACAGAAGTCTCATTAGAATATGGTGCTAAAAATGAAATGCACTATTCCTTAATATCCAGTAAAGGAATCTTAAATGAGCTTAATTTAATTTAGCTTTAAGGAATTCTGGAGCTACAGCGCAAGCTGTGAATAATCTACTTTAGATTCGTGCAGAAAGTGCCATGTATTTGAGAAGAGGAAAGAATATTTAAGTCTCTTTGGTGGGTACACATTAGATTGGTCATTAGCACCAGCTCTGAATTACTGAAGGCAAGAAGGTCACGCTGAAATTTCTCTGAGCACAGTCTGCCCTAGCCATTTCAGACACTGTTTTAGAGTTTCTCCTTGAACCTGTGTGCTTTCTGTATTAGACTATTTACATTTTTGACACACATTGTGTCAGTCAAGTGAGAGAAGATAGACACCAAGTGCTGGAGGGCCCTAATATACCATTTAGGAGGGAGCCACCAGCTGTGGCAACGAAAATGGAATGGAAGAATACGATCTTTTAAAAAGAACTCTTCGAAACACAGAAGAAAAATGACAGTGTGCCTTGCTGCTTGATTGTCTCCCGTACAAAGGCAAGTGGCACTGACTTGAGTCTGTGGCCTTGTAGCCCACGTGTGTCCCAGATGATCTAAATTACTCAGGCTTGAAATGAGAAAAACTTGGGTCACCTCTTGTATGCAGATAGAGGTAGTACATACTTGTGGTTTTCAAACAATCAAGTGTCCCTCAGCCTCTTTTTCCCCTACCATATCAAAACAAAAGCAAAACGCATATTGACATGAAAAGTACTATCTTGATTCTAGCTCCACATTGTCATTTAAAAACTATAATCATGTCAGGCAAGGTGGGATATGTCTGTAACTTCAGCATTCTGGGAGACTGAGCCAGACGGATCACAAGTTCAAGCACACTGTGGGTAGCAGTGCAATTTAGCATGAAGCTCCCACAGAAGTGGGGGGTGAGGGAGGGGGCATCAACAGGTCAGCCCAAAGGCCTTGTGCTGAATCCCCAGTACCACACATTCAGGCACACACACAAAAGAAAATGCTGTGGATGCTGGTGCACCTTCTATCTCCTCCAAATCACTGTGACCTCAGGAGGTGACCTGAAGATTTGCTGGGCAGAATATGCAGAAACTGCAGGTGGACTGGTCATATAGTTTGAAAACCTTGAACTATGATCTAACATGATAGTGAACATTCAGAAACGAATTGCCTTTTTGATTTTCTTAGTATCTTACTTTGTTAATTTGGTCATTATCCTTTAAACCTCAGTACCTTCAGCCATAAAAAATAAAGGATGCTGAGTAGTATGCATTTAAGGGTCCGTAGAGTGACATATAGAAAGTTTAGTCTTTTTCAAACTGTTTTATAGAAAAAATATAAAATAATGTAGAATTGAGACAAAATTTAAAATTGTCGGGAGCCATAGCACAGCCATGTTGTATTCAGCTGCCAAGGAGGTGACCTTGGCATTTGGCAAAAGAAAGCTGACCTATCCATGAACCTTTGGGCAGAAAAATAAGGAGGTGTGCTTAGCAAGGACAAATACTTTTGAGGCTTCAAATGAGTCCTTGACTGTTCCATGAGGAAGTATTCTGTGTGTTTACAGCTGTGTTTAAAAGAAACAGAAGTAAGAATAAATGGTGTCTTCAGCACTTGCTGAAGTCCAGTCTGCTCTAATTACTGCTGTCTCTTCTTTCTTAATCCTCACTCCCTCACTCCAGTTTCGTGTTACCTGACTGAGCGGGCTCGGTCAAAAATAATATCAATCTTTACTCTACAGTGTTCTTTGAAACACTGTAATTGAATAATAGAGATAGAAATGAGCTACATTATTGTTTAAATAAGTTTGATGTAGGTCAACATTTGCAGTATGGTACACAGCTCAGGATAGGCTCTTGTGCTGGTGAGATGAGAAAACAGACAATCAGGAGGAACAAGCTTCCTAGGTCTCCAAAAGTACGGTATGCCAAAAACATAAAACAAAGTGAGTTTGTCCCTAATGTGCAACACGTGTTCAGGTCTAGGTCTAGGCCTTATTTTTAAACTCAAGTCCTGGTCATTTTCTGGCATGTGCACTCAACTTTGAAGCTAAATGTTCAAAAAAGAAAGAAAGAAAGAAAGAAAGAAAGAAAGAAAGAAAGAAAGAAAATTTATAGAAAAGTTCTTTTCCAGATTATACTCTCTATGTTATACCAAATTAATATTAGCTCTGGAATTGATAGTTTATTTTATTTTCTTGCTGCAAGAGAATTACTGTAATATATTTTGCTATTAGTCAGGAAGCATGTTACATATATTGCATTTAAGAAGAAATTAAACTTCTTGAACTTTCTCGATTGTAGACCGTCCAGTCCTATTTCTCCAACCACATCAATGTAAAGAAAATTCTGGCTATATGCAGGTCTGTCTGTAGCAGAATGTTTAGTCATATATATGCACCATCTTTGTATATGCACACACATGCACACACAATTTGGCAAGGGAGAGTTTACGAGTAGAGGAAAGACACAAGAATAATTTATAATGTTTTCAAGATCATATCAGTTGTGTAGAATATCTTTTGTTTTTATTATATTTTCTACTCGTTATTTCTTAGATCTTATCAAAAGTTGATATAAGCCAGACCACTGACATTGTTTTCAGAACAAGAAGAACACAAAACGAGGCATTTGGCAATTCATCAGTGGATTTTAACTGCACCTGCATGATTCCTGCCTGTGGTGTGTACTCAGAGGCCTAATGCCATGCCTCAAGGGGAGACCAAGGCGGGCCCTGCCAGCAATGGCTAAGGAAATTTCCTAGCACCTGCAAATATTAATTGTTAGTTGAATTTGGACAGCTGAAGTAGGCAAGTTTTTTCTTTTCTTTTTTTTTTTTTCTCCATGTGGTTCCAATCACAATTATGGGTAACTAGAAGATAGTTTTTCTTTCCTTTCTGTTTTCTCATATGTTTCCAATCAAAAGTGCAGGTAACTAGAAGATATTTGATATTATAAATGCAAATATATTTTATGGCAATCCAGTTTCTGTGATGTTAAAGAAAATTATTACTTTAATAAGATTAAAATTAAAATTTATTGAAATTATCAAAGACAGAAAAGATCATTGTGCTAAACATCATGATGACAGCATGTGCGTGAAAGAATAATACATATCATCCCTAACATTGATGTTAATATTTTCAAAATGGGAAAAAGCTAGCGTTATGGATCTCAAAAAACAAATTCTGTAAGGAGAGGGCTAGAAACATGCTGTTTACTTTCCTGGCATTGATGGTTAGTTGGTGCCCACTGAAGTCGTATTTTGGGTGATTATCTGTTTTAGAGGCAAAAAGAGACTATATGTACACCAATGCTGTTTCATTTATCACTTACATTTATCACAACAAATAGTTCTAATTAGAATGCCTGTAAATATTTGCTGGGTGAATGAATAGGTCAATGAAAATTTCAACTTTCTTTTCTGAAGAAAGATGAAAATATAAAACCTGAACATATGAAGATAAAAAATGATACACACTCTAAATGAATGAGCATATTTCTTAAATTTTGACTGTGATTGACAGTTCATTAAAAAATTAATATGTGACAGACACTTGTTTTGCAATTAAATTCTAACATAAGAGAAAAGATGGAGTTAGCATGTTGTCTGAATGCCTTGGTAGACTCGCATTGTACACTCGTGAAACAAACATGATTCCTCCCATTTCACAGACTGTGAAATTGAGACTCAAAGGAATGACTAGCTGATGTGAAGTGGCCAAACTACTTAACATCTTTCTAAGAAGGGACTTTTAAAGGCAGAGGAAATAGCTTTGGAAAATAAACACAAAATTGTATTCACTCATTTTTGTATTCTGTGGTGAGCTGTTGCATGACTAAATAAATCGCTTCCTCTTGTGTGTGAGGAAGATGTGTGCATGTGTATATGTGTGTGTGTTTGTAGGTGGTGTATGTGTGTGTATGTGTGTTACTAGGGATTCAATCCAGAGGTTTACATATGCTAGGCCACCATGGTAACACTGAGCTACAAACCCAGCTCTTTTTAATTTGTGTTTTGGTACAGGTTCTTCCTAACTACAGGGTAGCCTTGAACCTGAGATCTCCTGCATTAGCCTCCTGAGCAGTGGGGATTACAGGCATGCTGTACCATGCCAGACTACATCCTTACCTTGATTTCTTATTTTAGTTATGAAAATGTATACTTTTTAATTGATTTAGGGGTGAAAAGTAAATATCAATGCATACACACACACACACATGCACACATATTTATGAATACAAATAAAATCAAGAAGCGAATAGATTTTTAGGCAGATCCTATGTCATTAAATGTTAGATTCTACATTTTATTCAGAACCATTCACTTAATATCAATTTCACGGAGACTAAAATAAGTAAAACACATTGACTCAGGTGAAAGAAATCAGGATGAGAGACATCCTGAGATCATAAGGACTAGCGGAGACATGTGAATGGTCTGTGTAAGCTGGGTAAAGAGACAACCTTCTCACTGAGATAGAATATTAGCAAAAAAATAAATCATTGGAATAACCTGAACACATAAACTGATTCATACCAAACTTTTATTTTTTAATGAAGTCAGTTTTCTTCCTCCTTCTCCCCTTCCCCTCCCCCTCCTTCTCCTCCTCCTCCTCCTCCTCCTCTTCTTCTTCCTTTTCTTCCTCTTCCATTTGCTCACTTCCATTAGCAATTACAAACTACAGGGCTCCACTGTAAAGACAAAGTGAACTCTTTTGTAAGACTCCAATAAGTGAAAGTTCTTAGAAAACTGATAAATACTGTTACACAATATTAAACTATAAAAAATCCTTATATATAAGGTAGTAAAGACTTTAAAAGAGTGATTCGATCTGTTTTGTATTTTTAAAAGATGTTATTATTATGAGGAATCAGAAAATCAATGAAATTTCTGCAAAGAATCCTGGAGGTCTGATTACATGCAAGGTCTCCAGCAACAGACAATGAAGGTCACACACAGATTAGACCGGAAGAGAGAGTGGGGGCAGCTAGAAAAAGAGCAGCAGGGTGAGTCACCACCACGAGTGCACTTTTACAGAGTGTTGGGTGAAAAGAAGAGACGAGAGGGATCAAGGCAAAGTGTTCTAAGACTCTACACAAAGACTTCAGACTACACAATTACACTGATCTTATCTTGCCTTTTTAATTAGAAGAAGTAAAAATAAAAGATTTTATCGTTGTATAATGTAGGACATAGCCAGTGCCTTAGACGTTTTGGGCTAGTCTAATGATGACAGCATAAAACATGCAACTCAAACATTTATTTCTCACCGTTTTGAGTATGGGAGACCAAGATCAGCCCAGCAGCAGATTTCATATCTGATGAAAGCTCTCTTCCTGTTTCATGGTTTCTGTATTCTGGCAAAAAGAAGGGGCGAAACCACTGTCAGGAGTGAATTTTATAATGTGGTAATGCAATTTCTGAGGGCTCTGCCCACACAGCCCATCCCCTTCTCAAAGTCCCTCCCTAATGGCACCACACTGAGGGCAATGATCTTGAGGAGCAGAGACATTCAGTCCATACCACCAGGTTATAGAAACTTCCTTCCGTTTTTACACATAGGATGCTTATTTTCTGTGTGACCCTGCAGACCTATTTCTGTCTCTTACCCCTGACTCCGGCCCTGGGAGGCAGCCATCCTTACCCTCTGTACCAGTTCCAATCGATCTGTTTACAGGTCTGCAACACTTCCCTGTATGCTTTCTGGTATAATGCTAACAAGGAGCATACACTGTTCTGAAGATGAAGTTAGAACTTTACTGATCTTCAGGCCCCGAGTGTCTTTGTTTTGACTATTTGCTTCATATCATTCAAAACATGTCTGCAGGAAACCTCAGTTCACATTTTGTACTCTGTTCCTTGCCTACGCAACTTCATCTTGTTGCTGAGAAGATAGAACCAAACCGCCCAGGCCCCACACCCAGCACAACACAGAAAAGCAGAGTAGCCAGGGGAATCCCCAGGAAGAACACCGTAGCTCTGTATGGTTTCTCTTCAGATATTTCGTGTCTGTCAAGAAAACCACTTGCTGAGAAGTTACATCAAGCCAAACTCAGGGCTGAGAGCTTCCGAGGACAGTTCTATAATTATTGAGCTAGGCTACCAAACACTTTTTGGCATATTCTCAATTACCCTGTCAATTTGTCCAATATCTTACTTCAGAAACTTTGCAACTGACCCAGAGAAGATAAGTCATAAGTAAAGATGGAAAGTGACATGTTGACTATCAGAATGGAAACAAAGCAGGAAGGCTGATAACGTCAATAGCATACAGACCCCCAACCCCAAGTACAGTCTGATCAACCTGATGCAATCAGCAATTGCAAAATTGGGACCAACATGGGACAACGATTGCTTTCTATTCTCACAAACGTCTCCCAAGCCTAACATTGTGTAATTCTATCTCAGGAAGAATCATCTCCCTAATATCAATTATGTCTATCTGAAGAAAAAATTGGGTAGATTTTCTTTTTGAATTGTGTGGGTAAATAATATAAAGGAAGCAGAAAACAATGTCCCCGTACCTGCAAACAAACAAAGGCAAAGGAAAACAGAAAGCACAAAGCAGAATCAAAAGTGGTGAGACAGAGATGTTATCAAGATTCTTATTTACTGAGACTCAGTCATTTCTGCTGTCTGAGCATCTTAATACATAAAATAGAAATAAAATGCCTTGTTATTTTGGTTACATGCTTAGTATAAAAACTAAGATCACACATGGGAAAGTCCATTATTTTTTTAGAATATAATATTATTATGACATAGGTATACATGTTGCTCATCCGTGGATATATACTAATGTGTCCAAAGAATTGCAACCTAAAATTATGGAAAAGAAAACAATGGGCATGCCTAATCTTTGGAAAACTCATAAGGCTTTTTTAACAGTAAGTCTTTGCTCACGAAAATTTGCTCATAAAATTTTGCCTACATAGTGCTCCAAGATATAATGTGCTCTATTCAAAAAATGATTATTTTTACATGATTTCCAAGAAAACAATTAATTTGGGTGGTTATATTACAAAGATGTTTTTCTTGTCTATGAAACTGCTTTTTTTCCTGCACCTTTTTGCTTGTTCTCGATGTAACAAAAAAGCACATCTTCTTTTCAAAAAAGCGACCAAGCTTGTGCCTTCTAGGAAGACAGATATAGTGTGACTGAAGGCTGGAAAAAACCCTGGTCCTAACAGTGGCTTAGAGCCAGTTTCTCTAGTTCCGCAATGCTTTGTTTCATTCTGTGCATCACACTGCGCTGCTCTAAACCAGCTAGGCATGCTTTTGATGCATGGACTGGCTGCAAGTGCAGCACATGTTATCAATGACATTTGATTCCTTTTATTTCCTGAGACTGATGCAGAAAGGGCATTTATCAACCATTGCTGCTTTCTTCCGTTCACATGTTGAAGTTTTGCTGACATCCACTGTTGGAATTGAAATCAGATTCAATATCCCATCAATTTTCAGCATAGGAAAGCAACTACATTTCAGCTGTGTCACTGAATCAGCAGTAAACATATTTAATAACACCAATTACTGACTACAACACTTCCATGATCTGGAAAAACACGCAGCCTCTTGGAATCTGTGTTGGGCAACTGTGAGAACAGCACGTTTATCTGAATGTATGGTGCAAACTTTTTCAGTGGACACTAACTGCACAGCCACGGGAACAACATGCTGTTTTGTGATTTTATGGGGATTTAATGCTAAATAAATTATCAACTTCCTCTTAAGAAAATTCCTCAGGAAATGATTAAATTTTCTTAATGGCATTTTTTTGTAAATATTTGAGAGAACTAAATTGAAGCAATACCTAAACATTTTTAAGGAAGTAAATTACCTTAATATTTTTACTTTAACAAAGTCCATATTGACCCTTAGAAATTGTGTGGAGTTGAATTTAACACATAGCGGTAAGTGTGCTGTTTTCCTTATGATCACCAAACTCTAGGAGTTGCTTTACTTGTTTTCTCATTTTAGCATAACAAAAATCATATGAAGTAGAAATACTTGACACATCGTTTTTGGAGTCTGAAATAAAGGCTCAGGGATGATAAGTGACCCAGGAGCAGCAGCTTTTGATAAGAAGAACAGATTTCACACCATTTCCTACGGATTTAAGACTATGTGCTTTCAACTACATTCAACTACTATTTCTTCCATTCAGAAAGTTTAGGGATCAATTTCTTTACATCTTGGTTTCTAAGTCTTTAAAGAGTATTCTGATCTAGAAATAAAATTTCTCTATTATTCCCTAGTGGCCTTGCAGATAATGCTATTGAACAAAAAACAAACTTTCTTTGTGATATATTCCCCAGATGGTAAATTTTTTAGGTGTTCACTTCAGTTATTTTAAGACCCAGAGTGCATATTTAAGGATTATATTGTAAATATTTCTTTACCTTATAGAGCCAATACTTTTATTAGAGCTCTGAATTCTAGGAAAGATTTTTTAAGCATTTTACAGTAGGGTAAGAACAGTGTCCTGATCCAAAAAAAAAAAATCACTCAACAATAAAAATACAGTATGCAGATATGTCCTTTGACACCACTACTCTGTCTTCATAGGTTTTTAGAAATGGGTTCCCGTTAACTGGGCAAATCAACTGGCACCACACTGGTATTAATGACACATTTATAGTCTCATGGTTAAGGATTGTGTTGATCAGATCAATATTCCCAGACAGGCGAGGAGCTACATACTGCCCCTTGTGGTCCACAGTACTAAAGTAGAAGTTGGTTCTTAAATTTTGAATAGGGGAATATTGCTATTGAGATCTTCTGTCTTAGTTATTTATTTGTCACTGGGTTAGAATATCTGACATCCACAACTTAAAGGTGTGAAGATTTATTTTAGCTCACAGTTTGAGAAGATCTCACACAGTACATTCAAGGCAGCTAGTAATAGTGAAAGCACAAAGCAGAACTCTAGTCAAAGAGAAGTTCTTCATGGGATGGCAAATAGAAAGTCAAGTGACAGAGGAAGGAGGAATAAGCATATCTGGCGACTAAGTTGAAGGCCAGATATTTCCCAGGAAATGCTGCAATGATGTTTCTTTTTTCTTCATTGTATTTAGTGTTCAAGCTATTAGTTGGGCTGCCCACACTCTCAGTAAGTGTTCTTTTCTCATTTTGTGACTCATCAGTCAACCACACACACCCGAAAGCTCTGCTCTGGATGTCTCCCAATCTCAACATATTGATAACCCTTCCAGATCAAGCCTTAAGCACCTGACCCATCCAGCCACTCCCCACCTCGCAACAACAGATGCCAAAAATATCCCACTACATTCAAATGCATGTGGTTTTTGAGGGTCATTCTAGATCCAAATCATACCATGAAGCTCTCCAAGTACTAGTGTCACATAGTCCAAAAATTCTATCAAACGCAAGATGAGATGGAGATGAGCACCTTGGCTTTTAAATTTAGGAAATTCTATCAAGGTGAAGGATACGCAAGTGGGGTAGGTGGTGACACACTTCTCTTCCTTCATGCTCTTAAAGAAGTCAACAATACGCTGGACCAACTCTTGCTGTTACCCGCAAGACTAGAAGCCTCAGAAAGAGCCTTCTGGAAACTAATAGGAAAGGGACATGGAACAGGAAACTGCACATGAAAGGAGACCTGAGATGCACAACACAAGGTCAACACAAAGCCAAAGCCATGTTTTCTGGCATCCCTGAGTTTCCAAGGTTGCTTACTCTATTAGCACTTTGCTCTTACTGGGACAAATGAACTAGGCTCACAAATTAAAGAACCATTTATGTAGTTCACAGTTTCCAGTAGGTTCAGCCCATGTTTCTCTGGATCCGAGGAAGAAATGGCATGATAGAAAAGCACGGCAGAGAAATATGTTCCGTCCAAAGCAGCCAGAGAGCAGAGAGGGAAGGAGCCGGGACCAGAATGCACCCTTCCACGCCATGACTTCAGTGACCCAACTTTTCTAACCAGATCAAGATCTAATACACTGGATTTTGGGAGACATTATAGATATAAATTATAACACTTATTTCTCTTTCTATGACTAGATAAGGTTTTCAGTTGTTCTCCCATGACTCTCCATTGTTTACTTTTTCTTTGCTTTTTATTCATATTATTAATAGTTAATTAATCCCCATTAATGGAGTGAGGAAGAGAAAGATTTAACGTACTACCAGTGTTTCAAACCAAGACATTCTGCCTTTAAAATTCATGAATTGAACCATTTCTTTTCACTTTCTCAAGACCTGCCCATAAATGCTAGAAAAAAATTTACATAAAAACGATCACAAGAGAAGGTAAGGAGAAGTTTAGCAGTGTCATAACAAAGATAGGTTTTAGCAACGTTCTTTGGAGAATCTGAAGAAGTAAGCTTGAGGAATGGCACAACAGTTAAAGCTCTGGCCTTGCAAACACAAGGCCCAGAGTTGAATTCCCAAGCACCACATAAACTGAGTGTAGTGTGCACTCCTGAAAACCCAGCTGAGACAAAAGAATTGCCCCGAGTCCAAGGTCACATAAGCAGTGAGTTCAGGACCAGCCTGGGCTAACAAGTGTGACCCTCTCTCAAAAAGAAAAACAAAAAACAAAAACAAGCAAACAAAAATATCTGAAGAAGTAGCCTTTTTACATGAAGGCCTGTAAGGATCTATTAACATCTTTCTACACTCAAGCCAGAAATATGCTGGATAATCCAGAAAAGTTAAAAAGGAAAGATTCTAAAGAAAAGCAGACAGAAGAGTTATTGTTATAGTTATATTAGAAAGCAACAATCATAAAAATCTCATGACATTGGCACAAAAACACCAATGAACTAATGAAACAATTGATGATGCAGAGACATCCCCAACTGCTCTGAGCCATCCGACCTCCCAGAGAAGCGGCCAAAATTATGGTGGATAAAGACAGCCCCTTTAACAAATGGTGCTGAGAAATCTGTTCATCTTCCTGGCAAATACTAAATTTAAATTTGCATCTTTTAATCTTTGATCAAATCAAATCAAAATGGGTCAAAAAACTAGATATTAAAACATAAGCACTGAACCTGATGGATGATATAACAGGTAATCCCCCCTAACGTAACACCTATTACAGAAGCGATATAACAAAGAAACAATAAATGTGATCAGATGAAATTTAAAGGCTTCTGTACAGCAAACGAAACAACAGAATGAAGAGAAAACCTACCAATGGAATGAGAAAAAAATTAATCAGCTTTTTTTTCTTGGACAGAGAGTTAATATTTAGAATGTACAATTGAAAAATTGTTTTCCAAAAATGAGAGACACAGTCAAAAATAGGAATTTGAAATTAATAAACAGTACTCAGAAGAAGAAAACTAATTGTCCAGTAGATACATGAAAAAATGCAAAATTGTAGCCATTAGAGAACTGCAAATTGAAACAACGCTGAGATTTCATCTTACTCTAGGAAGTGTGGCTATTATTAAAAACTTAAAAAAAAAACAACAGATGCTGGTGAGGCTGTGGGATTAAAAAAAAAGAGAGAATGCTTCTACATTTTTGGTAGGAATGTTACCTTGTGTGACCCTTATGGAAATGCTCATTCCAGAGATTCCACAAAAATAAACTGAAAATATACATTTCAATAGATTCCATTATACATCTTCTTGGTATCTTTCCAAAAAGGTCAAAAGCATCATTTTAGAGTGATACATGTATACCGATGTCTACATATACACAACTCATTTTAGATAAGTCCAGAAGACAAATGATATGTCCAACAGCAGATGACTGGATAAAGTCATTGTGTGTCCTTACACACAATGGCGTATTAGTATGCCATAAAGAAAGTTAAATTTGAGTCATTTGTGGGAAAATGAATGCACCTTGAGAACATCATGTTTAGCAAAATGAATCGCATGCAGAATGTTAGCTATCACATTTTTTCAAATATAAGAAAGCCAAAATATAAACGAGTATAAAGAGCAAAGTGAAAGAGTAATGTAGAAAATAGAAAGGTAGATTTTGTGAAGGAACAAAGGGATGCAGGTGCGGCACAGGGGGGAAGGGGTAAAGAAAGTAAAGTAGAAATTACATGAAGATGCAATACATATATGCACCAATTCTTCAAGTTAAATGTAATTATTGTGTGTGAAAAATGCATACTAATGTAAAGGATAATTCTGGGGAGAAAAAAAATGGTCAGGAGAAAAAAAAAAAAAAAAGATGCCCAGTCAACACATGAAAAGGACCTTAAAGTATCTAAATCTTTTCTTTTGGAAAAAGGAAAGAAAGCATTTCTATCATATCCTTGAACTTGTTTTTATTCACAAATGATTAGTAATAGGGTTAATTTTACTTTATTAGTGGACTCATATTCCTGCTCCTCTACATAACTCAATCAAACTGAAGGTTATATTTATTAGTTATTGCATTGATTATAAAGTGCTTGTTAATCCTCACTTGACTATGAGACCCTCCAAGGCAATTGCTAACACATCATGTCCTTGTCCTGCATCTAGCTACTGGTGACACTGCCTAAGTGAGAGAACCACTGGGAAGTCTGTGTTCAGCTGGGCAGCTGGGCTCAACATGCTGTGGAACTCTTTTGCTAGTTAAAAATTCTACCTAACAATTTTGGGATTAAAATATTTTCATATCCTAAAATACCTATGGCTATATCTTCTACTAGAACTTCAGGGGAATAGACCCTGGGCCTTTACCTGGGGCCTGAAACCTTGCAGGACCCTGAGCAGTCATTTAAAAAAAATTCTATCACTAGATTTATGGATGAGGCCCCTATAATAAAAGAGAAAAATGTATATTGAACATTTATAACATGTCAATATTATGTGATACTGTGGCACGGGATCCTTCATAAATAAGGGCCTAAAAAGCAGATAGACCTGTGTGACTTTATCCTTGGGTATGGTCAAGAGTGCACAGTTGTGTGGAAGTGTGATTGGGTGAGGAAAATATAATTTAAAGTTGACCAACTAAGGTAAAATGAACAAGAACTCTTCACTGTTCCATTTTCTCTATGTCCCTATGTATTTATAGATATTGTAAGAATGAGAGTGTATGATTTATTTTAGAAGAATGAATAAAAGTGATCTTTCTGCTTCTACTGTTTTCCCAAATGCCACGGTGCCATATTTTGACATAATACATCCAGAATCCCATCAGCATAATCTAGTCATTATTTCTGAGCAGTCCCGTGGGAGAGTTTAAAGCTCCCTGAAAAAAATAATGTGCCCAAGTTCCCTTCCAAATGAAGCAGTGGATATGGGAAGGACACAAGGCTCAAAAGGGTTGCATAATTCTCCACTTAATATATGCTCAGAGACACTGAGTAGTAGGTGTATTTAGAAGTCAAATAATTAGCAAATAATTATTATTTAATATTTAAAAACAAGCTCTATCATTTGAACAGTAAGCATACTGTGAGTCCCCAAAACAGAAAGTGCTCTTGTGCATGAATTTTTGTTTTTTGAGCTATATGCAAATTTCAGAGTGAAAAACTACTTCTGTGAATTTCTTTAAAATTCAGACCCATTAAGGATTATGCACATAGCAAATATTATGAAGGCAAATTTTTATTCACTTTGAACATTTTTAGAAAAAGTCTACTTTTAAAAAGCTAAAATTATTTAATGTTAACTGTCAGATTTATTTTGTTCTGAGAAGGGAAGAAGAATGTGAGGTCATTTAATGTAGTTATTGGAGTGACATCTCATAGTATTCTTTTTTAGTTGATCAAAGAATCAACATGACATTGCTCTACTTTATAAAATACTAAAATACTTTTTATCTTTATTTAATTAAGATATATGTGTGTGGTTGGAAAGGGCAAGTAAAAACTGCAGCACAACTAGAGGAAACTCACATTCCCTTCCCATCCATGGAGGTATCTTGTCGCCTTTGTTTAGAAAGAGCTAAACCACTTTGCGGATTCAAAGCATTTACAGCTCCTTCTTGGAAGGCTCCCTTTGATCCCCCTCAAGATAGTCAACTCCTTTTGTGCTCCTTCAATTCTGACCGAAGACTGCCTTGGATTTCAACACCCAAGGAAGAGTCTCCAGTCTTCTCTAAGAGGGCAAAAGACTGGCTTCCATAAAATTAACACAATTGGACTAGGAGGTCTGTAAGGAGGGCTGTAACTTGGAGGTGAGGAAGACCTCACACAGTTCACTTGTAAGATCTGCTAACTTGCTCCCCCTAAGCATGGGCTCTGATTTTTCCTTGGCTGGGGAGAAACATGAAGTCGTTCGCCTCGTACACAAGATGGTTCCACAAGTCGGCCTGAGTGGATCGTTTTTCTTAGCTGCACACGCTGATCCAGTCCCCTGACTATCCAAGCAGCTGATGATGTGTTGGCCATGACACCAATTGTTTGATTTAACAGGTTTCATTCCAAATTAATTATAAAATTACCTGGGTAATTTGACATTATTTTAACCGCAACTAGGAGGCTAATGAACATGTGTTTCTTTGTGTCTCGGCTGGTTTTCCTATCTGACTACGATGTGGTTCTGTGCTTCCTCCTGGTACCATCAATAGATCTCGCTGCTGCAGTGCTGGGGATGGGCAGATCCAACAAACGGCTTTGGACCTCAGCGTTTCTCCTGGCATCGTCTTTAAAATGCATCTCTCTTATAATGGTATGCTTGTCTTAGGTTTCTCCTTGTCCTAAATATTTCTAGGGCACCGAGAATGCAGCCATTTCATAGAAGTCAATGGCGGGAACAACGGGAACTAGTGAAGAGGGCTGTGGGAGGGTCAGAGAGGGGAGGTGAAGGGTTTATAATTTAGACAAGATATACGAGTGTACAAGATAGTAAAGTTCAATGTAAACACTATGTATGGTATATATATATATATATATATATATATATATATATATATATATATAT